>JAIRCJ010000336.1:0-70846 GCA_020883675.1 Bruguiera gymnorhiza | reverse complement strand
AAAAGCTAGGAGATCATCCAAAAGATGGTCAATTGCCTATAATTAATAACACTAAAGGGGATTGAATTGAATTTACTTGAGTAAACATGATTGTATATCCAAAGATAACATTCATGTTTCACTCTAGTATGATTGATTGATCTATTAAAGTATATCTAATAGCATCATTATTGATTAAAGTCATGTATTTGAGGATCACCCAAAGGTGGACTTAAATACATAGTCAAAGTTTGTAATGTATGTATCTGAATCCATCAAAGTTTGCTCAAAGTATTAATGTGTAAAATTGGATCATGTTTGCAGCCTTCAAACAACGTTTTCGCCCTAGCGGCAATGCAATGATCAAATTCAATGGGCTGAAACTATGCAGAATGGTCTGAGCATATTCAGTTTCATTTGGGCGTTTTGGGCTTTAGACCTAGCGGTCATCACGGATAAAAGGCCTGCAGCCATTACAGAGACCAGTACAGAATCCGATAAGTCTTTTCATGAGGCTTGGGTACGGTCTAATAGGCTGAGTCTGAATTTGATGCGAATGACGATGGCTGAAAATGTCAAGCCATCGATGCCTTAAGACCGAATATGCAAGGGAATTTATGGTGAGAATTAAAGAATATTCTCAGTCAGACATAGCTGACAAATCCATCGTAGGAACCTAATGAGTGAGCTGACGACCAAGAAATTTGATTGGTTCACAGCCCATTCATGATCATGTGACTAGTTATGGCTAACCTAGCAGCAAAATTAAGAACGATGGGAATGGATGTGAGTGAATCCTTTTTGGTTCAATTCATCATCAACTCACTGCCTCCTGAATTTGGCCAGTTCCAAGTGAATTATAACACTATTAAAGAGAAATGGAACTTTCAAGAAATTAAGGCCATGCTGGTTCAGGAAGAAGGGAGATTAAAGAAGATGAGGGATCACTCCATTCATCTCACTGTTCGCAATGAGGCTAGCAGTAGAAGTTCTAAACCATACCGGAAGGGTAAGAAGAAGGACAAGGCCTCTATAAAAGTCACTGGAGGTCAGATCCAAAAGGATCAGAAATGCTTCTTCTGTAAAAGGATGGGTCACTTCAAGAAGGATTGCCAAAAAGGAAAGCTTGGTTTGAAAAGAAAGGTATGTACTGTATATCAGTATGTTTTGAATCAAACGTAATTGAAGTACCAACAATACTTGGTGGTTAGACTCTGGAGCAACTACTCATGTGTCACATATTATGCAGGGATTCCTTTCAATCCAGCCCATAAAAGGAACTGAGAAGTTCCTTTACATGGGAAACAGAAATGAAGGCTCGAATAGCAGGAATTGGACGTACAGATTGATCTTGGACACTAAGTGTCACCTGGATCTAGAAAAAGTGTCTCTATGTTCCTGAATGTGCTAGGAATTTGATTTCTGTTGCAAAGTTAGATAAAGAAGGATTTAATTTCAAGATTGGAAACGGTGCATTTTCATTGCATAGACATTCGTACTATTATGGATCTGGTAGTTTGGTAGATGATTTGTACCGTCTTAATCTTGATGCTATGTATGCTGATTCTCTATTTCTTGTTGAGCATAGTATAGGTAACAAACGTAATATGCATAATGATAGTTCTGCTTTTCTTATGGCATCAAAGATTGGGTCATATATCCAAAGAAAGGATATTGAGGTTAGTGAAAAGTGATATCCTACCTCAATTGGATTTTGCTGATTGGGAAGTGTGTGTTGATTGTATAAAAGGAAAACAAACAAGACACACATCAAAGAACCCAGCCATGAGAAGTAGTGAGCCTTTAGAATTAAATACACACCGATATATGTGGCCCTTTCGATATTCCCACGTGGGGTGGTGAGAAATATTTCATCACATTTATAGATGACTACTCACGGTACTGTTACTTATATCTACTACTGCATGAGAAGTCCCAGTCAGTAAACACCCTGGAGGTGTTTATTAACGAAGTGGAAAGGCAGTTAGATAGAAAAGTAAAAGTGATTAAGTCAGACAGGGGTGGTGAATACTATGGAAAATTCAATGAAAGTGGACAATGTCCTGGTCCATTTGCAAAATTTCTTCAAAGTCGAAGCATATGTGCACAGTACACAATGCCTGGTACACCACAATAGAATGGTGTAGCGGAAAGGCGGAATCGCACACTTATGGATATGGTGTTAGGAGTATGTTGAGTTACAGTACTGTACCTCTATCCTTGTGGATGCATGCATTAAGGACCGCTGCATATCTGCTGAACAGGGTTCCTAGTAAGGCTGTCCCTAAGACTCCCTACGAGTTATGGAACATGGTAGGAAACCCAGTTTAAGACACCTTCATATTTGGGGTTGTTTAGCAGAAGTAAGGATATATAATCCACATGAAGGAGAAGCTTGATGCAAGAACCATTAGTGGTCACTTCATTGGCTATCCTGAAAAGTCTAAAGGGTACAGGTTCTACTGCCCTAACCATAGTACTAGAATAGTTGAGTCTGGTAATGCTCGGTTCATTGAAAATGGTCAGCTCAGTGGGAGTGGGGAATCACGAAAGGTGGATATTACAGAATTGCAAAATGAAAGATCCACAGTGAGTACTCCTACTCAAGTTGGTATCCCCACACCCAGTGTTTCTACTCAAGTTGTTGTTCCTTTTGTTGCATCACAGTCACGTGACATGCAAGGACAACAAATTGATACACGAAACACGCAAAGTGAGCACATAAGAGATGAACCAAGTGACAATGTACAAATTTCGAATGAACAAGCAATGCCACAAGATATGGCATTACGGAGGTCTACAAGACAGAAAAGGCCAGCTGTATCGAATGATTATGTGGTTTACTTGCTTGAGCATGAATCGGAATTAAGCATTGATAAAGATCCAGTCTCATTTAAACAAGCCATGGATTGTAATGATTCTGAAAAGTGGTTGAATGCCATGAAGGAAGAGTTGAAATCGATGGATGTAAATCAAGTCTGGGAACTAGTAAAGTTGCCTGAAGGATCAAAACGAGTTGGCTGTAAGTGGGTCTTCAAGACCAAGCGAAACTCAAAAGGCAACATCGAAAGGTACAAAGCCAGACTTGTTGCCAAAGGTTACACTCAAAAGGATGGCATTGACTATAAGGAGACTTTCTCTCCAGTGTCTAAGAAAGACTCCTTAAGAATCATTATGGCTTTGGTGGCTCAATATGACTTGGAGCTCCACCAAATGGATGTAAAGACCGCCTTTCTGAATGGAGACTTAGAAGAGGAAGTGTATATGGACCAACCTGAAGGTTTCATATCCACAGGGCAGGAAAATTTGGTGTGTAAATTAAAGAAATCGATATATGGACTGAAACAAGCTTCCCGACAATGGTATATTAAGTTTAATGATACCATTACGTCATATGGTTTTGTAGAGAACACCGTTGATCGGTGTATCTATATGAAGGTCAGTGGGAGCAAGTTCATTATATTAGTCCTATATGTCGATGACATCCTATTGGCTGCTAATGACATGAGTTTGTTACATGACGTTAAGAAATTTCTCTCTGAAACTTTTGAAATGAAAGATATGAATGAGGCATCCTATGTGATTGGAATAGAGATATTTCGTGATAGATCACAAGGATTGTTGGGATTGTCTCAGAAAGGCTATATCAATAAAGTATTAGAGAGATTTAGAATGGAAAATTGCTCTACAGGAATAGTTCCAATTCAGAAAGGGGACAAGTTCAGTGAACTGCAATGTCCAAAGAATGATTTGGAATGAAAATCAATGGAATCCATTCCCTATGCATCATTGGTTGGAAGTTTGATGTATGCTCAAACATGCACTCGGCCAGACATTAGTTTCGCTGTTGGAATGCTGGGCCGATATCAAAGTAATCCTGGAATAGATCATTGGAAAGCTGGAAAGAAAGTACTTAGGTACTTACAAGGCACCAAGAATCATATGCTTACTTATAAAAGATCAAGTCATCTTGAGATAGTAGGCTACTCGGATTCAGATTATGCTGGATGTGTAGACTCGAGGAAATCTACATTTGGTTACGTGTTCCTCCTGGCTGGAGGAGCAGTTTCCTGGAAAAGTGGGAAGCAGTCTGTCATTGCTACTTCCACTATGGAAGCTGAATTTGTAGCATGCTTTGAGGCTACTGTTCATGCATTATGGTTGCGGAATTTTATCTTAAGGCTTGGTTTGGTCGACAGTATAGAAAAGCCGTTAAGAATTTATTGTGACAATTCCGCAGTTGTCTTCTTCTCTAAGAATGATAGGTATTCTAAAGGTGCGAAACATATGGATTTGAAATATCTATCTGTTAAGGAAGAAGTGCAAAACTGTAGAGTGTCTATTGAGCACATTGGTACTGAATTGATGATAGCGGACCCATTAACTAAAGGTTTGCCACCGAAAACATTTATTAGACATGTTGAAGGGATGGGCATTTTGGATAGGTCCGCATTCTCATGAAAGCCAATATTATGTATTGCTCATATTATTGTAACACTCGTGAATTCAATTAAAGTCATGGTTTTGTTTACGCTCTGTTATCTCCATTTAGTTGTATACAATTACAGTTGTGAGATAACTAGTGGCATGTTCGGAAATGACAATTAAAGTTTCAACGTTCCTCAGTTAGGTTATTATGAATTATAATGATCATGTGATACATGGAAGGAATCATGTCGCCAAAGGACATGTGACTGCCATGATCCAATCATTTTGATTCAATCAAGTATTGTGGTTTGATGATCCTTAAGGATTGTGCGCACTTATTTGTTGTTGATTCATCAAATCATAACAAGAGCCAAGTGGGAGATTGTTAAATTAATTAACATGAGTGGCCCTTGTTATTTAAAGTATGACCCAATATAAAAGGTCCAATATGATGGTCGGTTGGACATAATGGCAATTTGGGTCACTAGGTTTAAAATCCCTCCACTCTCCCTATTTAAAGATAATTGTTACAGGAAAAGGATAACGATTACGGGTAGCATAATTGTTATCGGAAAAGAGGGATAATTTCCTAGTTGATAAATAAACGTTACGGAAGGAAAAGGTAATGTTTTAATTAGGATATTAATTCCTTAATTAATGTTTTAATTAGGATATTAATTCCCTAATTAATGATTTAATTAGGATATTAATTCCTAATTAACGATAATAATTATGGAAGGGAAATAAACGTAATGGTTAAGCTTTCCCTGGAGTCGCTCAACCATCAGAGGAAACAGAAAAGGAAAGGGAAGAGTCGGAGAAAATTGAGAGAGAGAGAGACAGAAAAGGCAGAAAGACACGAAAGGAAAGAAAGACAGAAAAGGCAGAAAGACACGAAAGGAAAGAATTAGAAAAGGAAAGGCGCAATCTTCTCAGACACCGATCGGTAAAGAGATCTTCACCTCCGCGAAGGAACCGACATGGACAACGGTACGTCGATTCCTTACAATTCATTTGCTAGTATTCGCTTAAAAGAAAGATCCTGCACTGTGGAAATAAAATTTTTGGAAAAGAGAAATTCTCGAAAAGTTCTAACACTAAGTGGTCACCAAATTTCAATCCAAGGAAAGAAGGTGTCAAGAAAGAAGTAGTGTGGGGGCATATCGTGCAGCTTCCGATCAAATATTATATCCCAAAACTTTGCAAGAGTCTATATTGACATAGATCTACGAAACTCCTCCTATCGCGCTATTGCGTAGAATTTCAAATTTCTGAAGTAGGGGATCAAGCTGGTAAGGATCATTCAAATAAGTAATTATCCTGCACAACTAGTTAAAAGAGTCTCTCAAAAGTAAGAAATATTTCAAAAGATATCACATTTACAATATTAATTTAATTCATATTAAAAAAAATACTAAAAATATAATATAAATTAATTTAATTAAATTATATTTAACTTTTTTATTTAAATATATTTAAGTGTAAGAAATATTATTTATATTATTATATATTTTTTGTTTTTTTTTCATATTAATAAAATTACATAATTATATAACAATAATACAAGCGAAAATTCGACCCCTCAAAGTGCGCAAAACAACAACGTGGAAAGAAGCCTGTTGCTCAAGAAAGCGAAGGGCCCGGTGTGATTTGGGCCCAGTGACCCTCTGGACATCTGGCAAAGGCTCAAAAGCCTTTGGCAATGGAACAGCAGGCAAGCATCCTGGGAGTTCCAAGGCGCACGACACATACACAACGTATGGGCACTTAAGGAATCTTCTGCGAGGTCCTTTGGCAATGGAGGACACGATGACTACCGTATCCTCACTCCTCCCAAACCTCCTCTCCATGTTATTGATATGGTTTGTATCTCAGATAAGGAAGAGACACCACAGTCTTGTCAGGCAGTCTAAGAAACTCCTATGGTATGTTGATGAGCTTCGGCGCAGCAAATTATAGATTTCTCATAGCTCTTAAGTTGTTATACAAGTTCATGATCATAGTCTTGTGGTTCTCACGGAGCTGAAATTTAGTGGAGAAAATTCAGATAAAGTGTGCAAGGATATTGGATTCTCCATTGTCATTAAAGAAAAGGCACGTAGATTTAGTTAAAAATTGACATATAGAAGATTTATCGTTACATTAAATCTGGCCTTTTCATAAAATACAAGACCTTGGGAATGAAAAAAAAAAATTGTTTTAGAACTTGGTCCCAATATTGACCCATGCAAGAGACTGAGTTATTCTGTTTAATAAAACAGTAACAAACATCAATATATCAATCAAAATTCATCCATTTAATTATTTTTTGATGATACAATTATGAATAATCATCAATAAAAACTTGTTTCCAAGAGCTGAAAGGATCAACACCTCGCTCTTTAGAATAGGCATACACTGGAAATTTGTAAAACAATTTAATGAAAGCCATAAGCCCGAAAACAATTTTTTTTGTTAGATTTTGAAACAAGAGGATTGACACCAAGGGGATTGATGTTTCCTTTTAGATTTTGGAACAAACCGAGCGATTTACTAGTTCAGCAGGTTTGTCCGGTTCAACACATTAATACCGTGGATGCGAAATCGTCCATATATCCTCTCGGTGATAAGCCGGTTTGTGATCAGGATGATTATAAGATCTGGGTGGCTGAAGACATGTTACGTTTGGGATTGTGTCAACAGCAGTTCCATGGGCATTGAAACAGGAAGCAGCAACACTCTTGTTTTTGTCAGCTGGTACAATCATGACATTTCGCAGTTGAATGTTTGTGCAGCCAACTGAGGCACTACACTGCAAGCTGATTGCAGTTGGGCCGCTGCTTGTGCCTTTCACTCCAATGAAGGAAACATCGCTTATTTGCACGTCCTCCTTTGACATTGCCTAACAAAAACCTATAGGTCAAAACAATATATATACACAAGACAACTCGTTTTCTCCGTAAAACAACTTTGACCATTAGCTTTCAGGGTGGCTGTATATTTATTTAGAAAAAAAAAAGAAGAAAAAAAGAACAACAACAACAACAAAAGAATGAATCAAAATATAGCTGCCACAACAGTGCAAATGACCAGCCAGATTGACATCTTCATATTTCTGGTTGATTACAATAGGATTGTATGTTGCAGTAACACTGATGTCCTGAAATGTGATTTTTCTAGCATAGCCGGACCCTCCCTACAGGCCAAAAAGAAACCCCACCAAAAAAGTTTTTCAAATTTCTACTTTGGCACTAAATTGATATTAGCAGATGACATTTGTTTCCTTTTTCACGTACCTGAAATGTTTTAATCCTTACCCCATTTAGTGTTTCGGTAAAATTGCAATTCTGTACATTTACTTCTTCAACTGAGGCTGGCTCTCCCCGTCCCAAGCTTCCAACACTGCAAGAAATTAATTGCTCGCGATATTAACTAATACTAGTAATTATATATTGATTCCTTAAAATCATGTTGTATATATTTGTGAGAATTATTCCTAAGAGTTACGTAAAATTGGACATTTTTTTTAGTGATAGTGCAAAAAAATTGCGAAATGATTTTTTTTTTTTTTAATTTTTTGCTGAAGTATGACAATATTTTGTTTGATAAGTTCTTTTTAATAAATCTCAACTCTAGTGAAAAACAATTAAAATGAACAAAGAAAAAAAAACTCATATTAACAAACCTAATACCATGACCCGGACCGCACTGTATCCCAATAATATTGATGTTGGAACATCCTGTCTCAATTGCAATGCAATCATCACCTACATTTACACAGAGATAGATGTTCCCATTAATGAAGAAAAGAAAAGTCATTTATAATAAGTATATAAACAACCTTCTGCAGTCATAGTGCATGGACAATCTATTCCGATATAATTTCTTATGCAGACAACGCTAGCTTGCCAACAGGTCTAGAACGATGAAACCTCTTGGCCCCAAACACCAACTTAAGCGTCTGAGTGCTACTGTCGAGCTACAATTCCACACCTCTTAGCCCTTTTAGTTTTCAACCAAAACCCATTTTCCCATACAAAAGATGAGAGAGAGTGCATAAGATAGACGATCTATCCCAAACCCTTGCAATTTGAGAACCTAGTAGTGAAAAGAGTACTCCGCTTTAGTGTGAAGAGGACATACCGGTTCCAATGAAACTGTCACTAACACGAACAAAAGTTGAGTGAGAGATGTCAATGCCGTCTGTATTAGGACTCGTCTTTGGGGCATTTATCTGGATGTTGGATATGAATGCGTTGGTACAGTTGTATATCGTGATGTGGTTTCTTTGACTGTTGATACTTTTCAACCCATTGTTTTGAAGATAGTTACAGTAATAGAACGACAATGCCTGGTGATCATGATTTATAAAATAGAAAAAAATAATTAATTATTTATGAAAGGTCTGAATTCAACAGTTTTAAAGATAAAAAAAATTAATATTATTTTATTTTAGGTAATTTTTATAAAATTGAAAGTTAAAAATAATAAGATTATACCTATTGATTATATATTTTAAATTTTATTATTAATTATAATTATACATTAAATTATTGTAACTCGACATAATTTTTTTGTTTTTTAAATTCAGTTAAAAAAATTTGTTGACCATGTAACTTTTTTGTTCCAACTAATTGGGTTGAAAACAATTAAATATATTAAAATTAATCGTTGGTTAACTTACAGTGGGTCTCATGCAGCCATTCCCCTATTCATAATAAAAAAAACGAGTAAGAATTGACACTATAAATTAACGAAATAAAAAAAAGAAAATAAAAAATAGAGTCAAAAGACGGATCGGCCATTTGTATTTTTTCATTTTTTTTTCTTCCCCACTTACGCAAGTCTTCCACCATGTTGCTCCTCGGCCATCGATTTGTCCACTTCCACTCACCACAAGCCCATCCACTTTTTGATATGAAATCCAAAACCTCTGATCCAGCCCAGACCAAGCTGATGGACTGCCGGGGGCTACAATATTTCCATCAATCTGCACATCAAAACATTGAAAGAGGACGGCAGGTCACCTTTTAGTTTTTAATAAGTGGGGCGTGGGGCTGACTTTTCCTGGAAATTTAATGGCAAAGTAATATGCTTTTCTTGAGTTTTAATCACTCATTCGTTAATGAGTGCAGAGTATTTTTGTCCAGGGAGTGACAAGTCCAACTCACTCATATTCATCTGAAGAAAATTAAGTTATTGATTAATTGATTAATTTAAAAATATAACTCTTTATAAATTTACATAAATTTTGCCTATCTCTATCTGAACTGTAAAATATTCCTATGCAAAAACCATGTTGGGGTCATTAAAGTTTTGTAATTTTATAGGTACAAACCTTCCGCTAAATCCCAAAAAAAAAAAAAAACTGATACATTAATTTATTTTTTTTATATTGCAATATAATTAATAACTAAATTAACTTATAAAATCTATTCAAACTTAATTTTAAAAATAAGAAATTAACAAACACTTACTCTTAAATATTTAAACTTCCGTCATCAAATTTAAGTACACAAATTTTTAAAGTTACCCACCTATTCATTAACTTATTTTACTAAATTTATTATCGTGGTATCATGTATCTTGAGGGAAATATGGAATCATGCTCAATATTTTGAAACAGACTAGAAAAATAAATCAATCTAATAAAAGTTTCAATTTAATTTTTAAACTCTATTTAACTTACAGTTATATTTTATTAAAATTTAAAATTAATTTATAAATTTCATCCAAACTTGTAATTTAGCCAATAAAACTAAAATTTAATATAAAATCAAGTCTTTTTATAATTTTTTTCTAATCACAAGCTTCTAAATTTAATCATTAAAATGTATTTTAGTCAAAATATATCATATATATTTGTTATTTTTAATTATTTTTTAATTATTAATAAATAACTATATATTTATTATTAAATATTAATTTAAACTGTTTAATTCTTACTTTGGTTAGTTCAAATAAAGCTCTTGTAGTAGTATCATATTTATTAAGGATGAAAATGAAATATTTGGATGATGCTCATCTGCTTGAAACCAAAAAGAAAAAATAAAATCAAAATTAAAATTATCTAACTAGATTTACCTGAATTCGAATTTTATTACTTTTGCATGGACCACTGAATGTCACAGGTTTCAAAAAGAATGTTTTTCCTATCGGAACCGAAAGGGTGGACATGCCTGTTTCCGCTACACACACTGCTGCTCATGCCTTGCCAAAGGCTTTCATGTTTAAACAAAGTGTTAAATTGTCATAACCATTCCTTTTGAATAAAATCACCAATATCCCCATTTTCTTGTGTATGAAAGCTCGTTAAGCCTTACCTAGCAAGACCTGCTTTAAACCCATTTAATAGTCGATTCAAACATGGAGTTTATATTTTAATTGAGCTCGCCTAAGCCCTTGAATAGGTCCAAACTCATGTTTTAAAGATGCTATATACCCTGAGGGCCCAAAAAAAAAAAAATTCTGGAAATTTGAACTTAGCCGGTGAGGCCTAAAATTGCTCGAAGTGGTCAATTCCGCTCATTAAACTCTCTTTAAAAAAAAAAACTAATATTTTTATATATTTCAAAGGTCTCAGAATTCTAATTTTATAAAAATAATATATGATTAGAATAAAAATGAAAAGAATTATTCTTTTAAAGCTCAATAAATCTTCAATAAACAAAAAAAAAATTTCCTTTTTTAATTCCCTATAAACCCTAAAAAAAAAAAGGAAAACTCCTGATTCTTTGACTCTTTGTTTTTTAATTTAGCCCTTTATAGAAATCAAAAGTTACATGTAAGAAAGCTTTCGATAAATGCAAGTGGCATACAATTGAATCGTCTGTGACGCCGTCTCCAATAGCACCAAACGTGAGTACATTAACTACCCTTGCTGATCCAGCTATGTCCATGCTATAATCATTTTTGCTCATCCCTAGTCTAACTATGGACAAGAACAGAAAGATGCCAAGAATTTTCTGTACAAAAATACAACAGACTTTAGTCACCAAAATGCATTTGTGATACCTTAAATGCAGACAATTTGTCTTTTGTGGCTTCAATGTTCCATGGGGTAAGTTGAAAAAAGACAAAAAAGAGAAAATAAATAAATCTCATCCTTTTTCATCAATTAGCTCTTATCATTACTCAAATTCCAAACCATCAATCTTGAAGCGACTAAGACTGAGCTCAAAAGGCTAGAGTTTAGATTTTCCTCAAGTGCATAATCTCAAACAAGCTAGGGGCCTATATTAACAATGGTTCATATTATAGTTGAGGCTTATAGATCCGAAGTTTTATTTCCCTACTCTTCAGTTGAGGCTCATAGTTGTAACACCCATTCTATATAACAATTATTATTCTAACATAAACATAGATAAAATTGTTTCTTAATGCATGAGTTTCTCATGCATACTTCAATGTCTAAGTTTGAACTTTATTCCTATTGTTTCTCTAAAAAGCCCTCTTCGTCCAAACGGAGCCATTACCCCGAGGAATTCCTTCTTTCCAGAAACTTGGATGTAATTCCTACTAGAGGGGTTAAAGAATTATAGGAGTATAAGATAAATAAGTTGTTGGATTACAATATAATGTAAACCCAAGTGTAAGAGACTTCAAAAGATGAAAATGAAAAAAAAAAAAAAGGGCTTACCATTCTTTAAGTTCGAAAGTTTTTCTTGTAGAAATGCTGTTAATGACAACTTAGTGAATAAGAACTTGATCCCATAACAAACACTCTATTTTATTTATACTGAAGACTAAAAGCAAAGATAGTTAGAATGAAGAGAATTACAGAATCCATTGTAGCTTCCCAAATTCAATAACATTCCTTGTATATAGATAGGATGTTAATGACACACATAATCATGCTAGGGCACTTTAAGATTTTCCATGTGTGTCAATATATTCCTCAAATGCAAGAGATTGTAATTTTGTTATATTACTCTTCTTTTGGTTTTTATTTTTGGTGATTTCATTTTTGCCTTTATTTTTTTGTGAATCCATTAATTTGTTAGAAAATAATTTATTTATAAAAAGTATTTACTAAGAATTTTTTTTAGAAAAAATAAATTATCTTTTTTTTTTAGGTATATTATTGAAAAATATTTTTCTAATTCTAATTATTATAAAATAAAATCAAAATGCATAATTTAATTATTATTATTATAGATACAAATATAAAACAAATAGTTAGCTTTTCGCAAAATAAAATAAGTTTTAGTACTTAAATAACAAAAAAAGAAAAAAAAAAAGAAAGAGTGTACTACGATAGTGACGAAGTTGACATGCAATCAATAACTAATGACTAACAAAAATAATGATGGAGTTGGTCAATAATATACAAAATATTTTATTAGAAACAAATAAACTCTAACTTACTCATAAGTTTATATTATATAATAAATCAAATTTATATAATATAAAATTATATATAAATTATATTAAAAATTAAGTAAATATAATAATCATCTTATTTTTACTTAATTGAGATAATTTTTTGTTCTCTTAAACCTTATATCTACTTTTTGAGAAGTCTTTATTAGTTGTTAATTATGTAAAGTTTCATTTTGATTGCCAAATTATTCATCCTTAAGGAAGGATGATATTTATGCTGGTATTTAGATGCCTGTTTTGTATTAGTCAATTTATACTCATTTTCAATTTTATTTTTGCTACAGATGATTAGATGGGGTGCCATTGACTTGTAGCTCTTAGTCTAAATTGCAAAGAAATACTCTCTGAAGGTTAAATCTTTGTCTTCATCACTTATACACGGAAACTAACAAGTGTTTCAACTCATTTGATTCAATTACACTTAACACGAGCTTTTTCTAGTGAGTTATTTTTATTATTGTTGAAATTAATTTAAATTTTTTATATATTAAATATTAATATTCAAGTAAAAATTAAATAATTAAATTCATATACTTTTAGATTATTAATGAGTTAATATTTGAATAAAAGTTAAACTAATTGAATTTAGTTTGATGCAATTTTAGAATTTAAATAAAGATTGATATTTTTCATTATATAAAAATTTGAGTGTTTTAATTTATTATATCAATGATAGTTAAAATTTCATATCTATGTTATTTGTTTGTGTGCTTCTCTTATTAGTTTGTAATACTGTATCAAATTAATAAAATTAAAAGTTATTATATATATGATTGTGAAAGATTTGGTTGTAATTAAAATAAAATTCTAGCAATTAATACATGATTATAATATTATGATATATAATTATTGTAAATGAAAGATAATGTATTGGGATTCATGTTGGGACAAATAGTTGAACAAGAACTAAAAAACTTTGGTGATTCCACCACATGTTCTCTTAGTTTATTGTTTCTGTTTTCAAATAATTTATCCCATGTTTTATTATTTTTCTTAAAATTAGATTTTAAATTTAATGATTTTAATATTTTGATTAAATATATAAAATTCACATAACACAAAGATTAAAACTTAGTTATGCATAGAAAACAAGATACCTTTATTACTATATAAAGTTTGATTCTTTAAATGTGGTTATAAACACATTTATTTTTCTCTGTTTCTAAAATTAATCATCCTGTAGCTTTTCTTCTCTTTTCTTTTTCTTTTTCTATCTTTTCCTAACATAAAATCCTAACGTAATGTCACTAATTATAAGTAAATTGTTGTTTGATATATAGTCAATATAAATAAACAATTGGTGTACTCTTTTCTTTTGACTTAGTAATTACTAAGTTTTGGCGTTGTGTTCCACTTATTTATATAGCGAACAAATGACATTGGTAAATTATTCCTCCTACTCTATATAGGCTGAGGTCAAAAGACTCATGACAAATGTATTGTTTGGTGTACGCTTGTCTAGAGAGCTCGACTCAACACTTGTTGTCGTTACGGCATCTCGCCATTTGACTGAAGCAAAAGTTGCTCGCCATTGCATTAGCTTGAAGGTCTCTTTATTTTGCTTTGGTGATACAAAGTAGTGTTTCATTTTATATTTATAATCTCTGTACTTTCAACTTTTTCATTAACATATTAGTTTGGGATGAGAATGACAAATTTCGGTGCAACAGTCAAAGTTATCTAATTATAAGCGTCGTGGTAATGAGTTTAAGTATATATATATATATATATATTTGTAAAAATAATGATAAAATTGTATATATTTGATGCTTTTCTAAACTTATAAATGAGAAAGTCTAACTTATTCTAAATAAAAGGGTATAGCATGCCACAAAACATAACTGCAACCCACACCCTAATTTTCAAGCCCAAACTAAATAAGGGAGCATACCCACTTAAATTAAACCCGAACCCACTATCCTAATAAGTAGTTAAAGGACCCATGTCTATACCTTACAACCTAAGACCTAGCAGAAAAGCCTACCCTTAAAATTGACATGACATCCAAAAAGTTAAACCCTGACTCCATAAATTTCATAACCATCACACCGCAATCATCTACAAACAAATCCACCATAATTTAGTTTGGCATAAAGGAATATTAATTAATGAGAATGTTATGCTGCAAGTCAGTATTTTTCAATCATGTATGGATATGCAACTAACAATACTCACGGGGTGGCCTGCTGCGGGACATTCACGATGTGACGTTCAAATATTTGGATGGAGAACTCCTCCCCAGCAAAATGAGTCAACACATTACTCATGATTTCAACCTCAGGCGACGACACAATTTCCATGCTTTGCCTTACTGAATTGGGTTTGCATTTCATCTTCATGCAATCCAAACTAATTAAGGATCCTCACCAACTTCTCTTTAATTCTTCATCCATATTTGTTGCTCCAGGACAGTAGGTTAGACTCTTAACACAACAATTCTTCTATTGCGCAAGTTGACAACATACAATGACCAATGCTCCCTGAACAATAATGGATAAAATGCCGAAGCAGCCAAATCAAACGGTGAAAAATAGAGTGAAAGCAAAGCATGACCCTTTTGCAACACAATGAGTCCACCAAGAACTCTTAACTAGTCCATGGTACCATGTCACGCCCGAGTATGGAGTATCCCCAGAGTTCAACAGGTATTTGCCCAACAAAAGCCGACAATTCCCATTATTTTTCTATAGTACTTGACGTTGAATCCCCACCAGCCGTAGTGACAATAGATTGCTGAAAAAACATATAGGATAAGTCCATTTCACATAAATAAATCTAATCTGTTATAAAACAAAGACTCAAATGTCATAGATGCTGTGAAAGTTACACTACTACAAGTTATCATCCTTGGCTAGCGCTACTCCGAGATCCCATCCCAAGACAAGGATTTTGGCATATAATTGGTCCAAGTTTACTAACATTCCAATCTATCAGGCTGCCTTAAATATTGGTTGCGCCTCTGGTGTATTGTAAACACCAGTCTATTGAAATGACAGTACATATTCATTCTTTCCCCGGCTTTCGTAATGCTTTATATTAAATACGCCACTGTTATCTCAAAAGATTAGTGTAATTCCACTACGGCTCACTGTTTTAATTCCAAATTGCTTAGCAACCATATTCAATGCCAGTTAGAGGCTAAGGTTATAAGACCTCTTGAAAATTAAAGTTGTGCATGTTGTTTACAAACTTTCGGCAAAACAGTAATGGTATCTAACACCCAGAAAAGCGACGTTAAACAAGTAATAACAAGCAATCCTAACTTTATTATCAAATTTAAATGGTAATGCATACCCCAAAGTGCAGGCTACAATGATGTCGATAAACACGACCACCATCAAGTCGCCTACGATTCAACAGGGCAGCATGAAAAGTATATAAGCTACATCAGAGGGCAATAATTGGTAAGGTAAACGATTAATCAACCTTTAGGAGTTTGTAAACATAAAGCATATAGAAAATATCTGTGAACAATTACACCTATCGAGCTAAAGGTACTCACAAAATTAGAAACACATTGCCTGTTCCACAATGGTCTCAGCTCCAACTGCATCAGTACAAGCTCGCCCCTGAGCGACACAACAACATTGCTGGGTAAATATCAATGAGTCAATATCACATTACAGTTGGTGCCAAATGGAAAGCAATTTACCACACTAATGAATAAACATAACCCTACTCATCCTCGGCCGCCAGATACTCTCAACCGAGTTGCCCAAGTGTACAGCTGCCTTTCTTTACTACTGAAATGGCTTTTGGGAACTGTGGACGGGACAGCATATTTTGGGGAAGAAAGAGTGCTGCTAGGTTTGATTGGCCTCCTTTTCCCCTTCCTCACAGGTGCCCTATAGCCCGTCAGTGGACTATCCAATGTGTACTCACGTTTATTATTATGCCTTAAACGCCACTACTCGTGGTTCGCCGGCCCAACTGTATCCCAGGGCAAGAAAAACCAATAATCAATCTTAGCAATGTGCCAATCAAAAACGTCATGTCTAACCATCCAGCAAAGAAAGCAACAATATAATGCTTCCCCTGGGGATATACTTAGGCTTGTTGTTTTCCTCTGTTTCGTTGGCATTGTTCGCTTGTTTTCCCACACAAGTTTGCAAATCAACGAGGTTATCACGTTTACTATCGTTTTTCTCCTTCCCCAATACGAACGCTTCATCGTAGCTCTCACCACATGAATGCCATTGCCCTTGTGTGCAAAACCCCGAGGAGATTGCTCACAACCTTAGGACAGGTTTTTGTGTACTAACCATTTTTCCCTACTCCTTGGGTGGACATTTCTAGGAGCCCACGAGCTAGACGGAATTTTTATGAGAATCAAGTCAGCACATGCGCATTACGTGTGCATGGAGGTTCAGTAAAAAGAGTTACAACCAAAAGACGTGAGAAATTTTAAATAAGTTTCTTGAAGTTATTTGAGTTGAAAGGAATATACAACAAAAAAAGAAAGATTTTGAGGAATTTTAAAATTTAATAAACTTCACACAAATTTATTGAATAATTTGTATTGAATATATATATATATATATTTTTTGTAATGAAAAGAAACTTATCTTGAAAGAATATTAAGATTTAATAAATTTTATACAAATTTAAGAATAATTTATTCAAAAAGTTTCTACTAAATTCTAAATTTGACTATATATTTTATTTTTTTTGGTTGTATAACTTGTTGTTTTTTGGATTTATTGAAATTATTTGAGATGTAAGGAATGCACAACAAAAGAAACACTACTTGAAGGAATATTAAAATTTAATAAAGTTCATATAAATTCAAAAATAGTTTATTGGGAGAGTTTGTATTAAATTATGGATTTAACTATATATTTTGTTTCTTTTGGAGGTTATGTATGTTATTTAATTATTTTAAAATTATAATAAGTTAAATAATATCCTAATTTAAATTAAATCTACCAAATCATTTATTCAAAAATTTATTATTTCTCATTATAAGTTGTATTTATTATTTTATTTTAAATTTTATATATAAGTGTGTAAATTTTGTATATAAGTGTGTAACGCTCTTTTATGAGGTTAATTAATTAATTTTCAAATAAAATTAAGAAACCTTTTTTTCATTATTTTGAGAATTTTAAAACTTATTAAGATTAATTTTATGATATATTAATTCTAATTTATACTATTTTGTATTTTCTTAATAAATATTGAGTCAATTTTTTTTAACGCTTGTTAAATCTTATTTAGTTTGCTTAAAATTTTGAATTTTTTATTTACTTATTGGTCTCATTATACTTTTTAGAGTTTACATTATTTCAGTATCAAAACTTATAGGTTTAAATCAAGTTTACCTATCTAAATTTGATTTTTTCTTTTGCTTTTCTTCTTAGTCACATTTTATACCATTTTATTCCTTGAAATATGTAAATCCTAATTTTATTTTTTTCTGATCTTTTACTCTAAAAAAAAAAAAGAATGAAAAATAAACGAAAACAAAAGAAAAAGAAAATAAAAAGAAGAAAAGAAGAAAAAAAAAAGAATTCTATTTGATTTGACTAAAATAGGAAAAGAAAGATTGTAATTGATTTTTTTGTATTTGAAAAGTAAATCCTATTTAAAAAGTAAATCCTATTTGATTTGGTCAAAGAGAGATAGAAATTTTATTTTTCTTTCTTAATTAGGCATCTTACAATATAAGAAAATTCTGACTTTTGTTTTTTTTTCTTTTTCTAGTTCTTATAGGAATTCAGATCTAATTAATATTTCTTTGTATCTTATAATTTAACTTTATTATTTTCTTTTAGTCTGTAACTCTTATTTGTTGCAACTTTTTAAATTTCTTTAATTTTGATTTGATGAAATTATTTAGTTACAAGGTGATTTTAATTGAGGTTATTTAGTTTAATAAAAAACTGAGAGGGAAAGGTTAAATGAGAGGAAAAGGAAAGAGGTTTTATTTCCTTCTTAATTGGATATCTTACAACATAAAAAAAAAACTTTGACTTAATCTTTATTTGTGCCTTATAGTTTAACCTTGTTGTTTCTTTCTAATTTGCAACCTTTATTTGTCGTACTTTTCTAAATTTCTTTGATTTTTATTTGTTGAAATTAGATGGTTGCAAGGTGATTTTGATTGAGATTGTTTAGTTCAATAAAAAGTGTGAGAGAAAAATTAAGTGAGCAAAAAAGGTAAGAAGTATAAGGAATATCGTAGAAAAAGACCAAATTTGTATAGTTTACAAACACAAGTGCTAGTGTTATACTTTGAGAAAGTGAAGTGAAATACGTAAAGGAGTGTTGTGAGGTTATTTTTATAATAATTCTTTTCGTGTTTTAATCCTGTCAAACAATACAGATAAAGGAGTAGTCGAAGAGAAAAAAGTGGATGAATTATTCATGCTCAAACCAATGCAACAAAAATTTGAGAGGTTGAGTATCATGTTTAAAGAAATGGTGGACAAATTAGAAAAGTAAGACATAGAAATTTTGAAAAGTGGGAGGAAAGGCAAGACCATAATTTAGGCAATATCAAAATGAAGATTTCACTGTTCTAAGATAAGAATGATCTTGATGTATACTTAAAATGGAAAAAAAAAGATTAAGTTAGTGTTTGATTGTCATTATTATTTTGAGGGAAAAACGATAAACTCAGCAGTTGTAAAGTTCACTGATTATATTGTATTTTGGTGGGATTAGTTTATGTAAAATGAGCATAGAAACCAAGAGTACCTTATCGACGCTTAGGAAGAGATAAAGGCTACGATAAGGATATGGTTTGTTCCTAGTTATTACTATCATGATATTTTTTGAAGATTATAAAATCTTTAAAAGCGTTGAGAATTACTATAAGGAGATAAAAATTGTCATGATTAGAGTGAATTTAGAAAAAGATAAAGAGACAACCATGACTTAATTTTGTAAAGATTAAACCATGATATATCTAATGTAATTGATTTGCAACATTATGTGGAATTAAAAAATATGGTGCATATGACAAAGAAGTAAAAAGACAACTTGAACAAAAGAATACGACCACTAGATATAGGCAGAATTTAAGTTCTTCATCTTTTTGGAAATTGAATTGGGGTAAAAGTAAAAAGGATGATAAGGTTGTTTTCAAGTCTAAGGTTAAAGCACCTAAGGTAAAAGAAATTAGTGGCAGTAATGATAAAGGTAAAATATAACATACTCAAAGTCAAAATTAAGATATCAAGTGTTTTTATTGTTTGGGGAGAGAGGAGAGGACATTTAATCATAATGTCTTAACAAGTATACAATCATTTTGAAGTAGAATGGTGAAACTGAAATTGAGGGTTAATTTTATGATAAGTCTATGCCATCATCAAAGGATGATAATGATAGTAAAGAATACCCTATTAATAGAGAGGTATTTGTAGTAAGGTATGTTTTGAATGTGCAAGTGAAAAATGAAGATAAAATAGAATGCAACAATAGATTTCACATAATGGCAAGCATTTCAAAAATAGCTTTCCAAAGGAACCATTCTGAAGGTCTTTATGACCACTACAACATGTATATGTTGATATATATGGTCCTATCAATCAAACTTCCTTTGTTAAGAATAAATACTTCTTGGTTTTTCTTAATAATTATTATTGCAAAATATGGATGTATTTTGTAAAGGAGAAATTAGAAACCTTTAAAGGATTTAAGAAATTTTAGGTGTTGGTAGAGAAAGAAAATAGATACTAAATCAAAACCCTAACAATTCCAATAAGGTAGTGAATTTACTTCAAATAAATTTAATAATTTTTGTGAAATTAATGCTATTTGTTGATTCTTAACTGCCTTGATATAACTTTAGTAGAATGATGTTGTGTAGAGAAATAATAAAAGTATTCTTAATATTTCTAGAAGCATATTAAAATCATGATTCATATAAAAAAAAAGAAAAAGGAAATAAATTAATTACTCAAAATGGGAAATATTTGAAGCAAATAACCTTAAAGAGTCAAAACAAAACTAATACTAGTTTATTCGAGACACATTTAATAATTAAAACTAATGATAGATCAACTTACAGTGGGTCTCGTGTAACTTTTCTTTTGTTCCAAAATTAAGAACACCGGTAAGAATTTGATCCAAAAATTAAGGAAAGCAAAAAAAGAAAAGGTTAAACTAATGATAGATCAACTTACAGTGGATCTCGTGTAACTTTTCTTCTGTTCAAAATTGAGAACACCAGTAAGAATTTGATCCAAAAATTAAGGAAAGCAAAAAAAGAAAAAGTCAAAAGAAATATTAGAGGTCCCCTTTGTTTATATATTTATTTAATTTCCTTTTTTTTTCACACTTAGGGAAGCCTTATTTAAAACTAACAGTATTAAATAGATAACTTTTTTTAAGTTAATAGTAAAATTATTAATATTAATTACTTTTATTATGTAGTCATTTATTTCAGTAAATTTATTATGATTGTATCATACATCTTAAGGAGTGAGAGTAAAACACTTGGATGATGCCTATTCATGTGAATTATTTAAAAAAAAAATGAAAAATATATAGCTACATTTACCTGAACTTGAATACTAATAGATTTGTATGGACCATTGAATCTTACAGGTTTCAAATGGAATGTTTTTTCTATTGGAACGAAGAGGGTGGGAGTGCTTGCTCCTACTGCGCAGACTTGTGTCAAAAACCTTCATGTTTAAACATAGAGTTATATTATCAAAATCATTACTTTTGAATAAAATAGGAAGCATGCTTAACATCTACAAACCTGCGTCATGAAGTTTCTATTTTATTCGATTTAAGGGTTCATCAAGACTTACTCAGCGTGACCCGTTTAAAGCCTGTTTAATAGTTGAGTAAAACTTAGTCTTTGTATTTTATCTTATTTTTACTTAATTGAGATAATTTTTTGCTCTCTTAAACCTTATATCTACTTTTTGAGAAGTCTTTATTAGTTGTTAATTGTGTAAAGTCTCATTTTGATTGCCAAATTATTCATCCTTAAGGAAGGATGATATTTATGTTGGTATTTAGATGCCCGTTTTGTATTAGTAAATTTATACTCATTTTCAATTTTATTTTTTGCTACAGATGATTAGATGGGGTGCCATTGACTTGTAGCGCTTAGTCTAAATTGTAGAGAAATACTCTTTGAAGGTTAAATCTTTGTCTTCATCATTTATACATGGGAACTGACAAGTGTTTCAACTGATTTGATTCAATTACACTTAACACAAGCTTTTTCTATTGAGTTATTTTTATTATTGTTGAAATTAATTTAAATTTGTTATATATTAAATATTAATATTCAAGTAAAAACTAAATAATTAAATTTATATACTTTTAGATTATTAATGAGTTAATATTTGAATAAAGTGAAACTAATTGAGTTTAGTTTGATGCAATTTTAGAATTTAAATAAAGATTGATATTTTTCATTATATAAAAATTTGAGTATTTTAATTTATTATATCAATGATAGTTAAAATTTCATATTTATGTTATTTGTTTGTGTGTTTATCTTATTAGTTTGTAATACTTTATCAAATTAATAAAATTAAAAGTTATTATATATATAATTGTGAAAGATTTGGTTGTAATTAAAATAAAATTCTAGCAATTAATGTGTGATTATTATATTATGATATGTAATTATTGTAAATGAAAGATAATGTATTGGGATTCATATTGGAAGAAATAGTTCAACAAGAAATAAAAAACTCTGGTGATTCCACCACATGTTCCCTTAGTTTATTGTTTTTGTTTCACATAATTTATCTTATATTTTATTATTTTTCTTAAAATTAGATTTTAAATTTAATTATTTTAATATTTTTATTTAATATCTAAAATTCACATAACACAAAGATTAAAAGTTAGTTATGTATAAAAAACAAGATGCTTTTATTACTATATAAAGTTTGATTATTTAGATGTGGTCATAAACACATTTATTTTTCTTTGTTTCTAAAATTAATCATCATGTAGCTTTTCTTTTTCTTTTTCTATCTTTTCCTAACATAAAATCCTAACGTAATGTCACTAATTATAAGTAAATTGTTGTTTGATATATAGTCAATATAAATGAACAATTGGTGTTCTTTTGTCTTTTGACTTAGTAATTACTAAGTTTTGGCATTGTGTTCCATTTATTTATATAGCGAACAAATAACATTGGTAAATTATTCATCCTACTCTATATAGACTGAGGTCAAAAGACTCATGACAGATGTATTGTTTGGTGTACGTTTGTCTAAAGAACTCGACTCAATACTTGTTGTCGTTATGGCATCTCGCCATTTGACTGAAGCAAAAGTTGCTTACCATTGCTTTAGCTTGAAGGTCTCTTTATTTTGCTTTGGTGATACAGAGTTGTGTTTCATTTTATATTTATAATCTCTCCACTTTCAACTTTTTCATTAACATATTAGTTTGGGATGAGAATGACAAATTTTAGTGCAACAGTAAAAGTTATCTAATTATTAGCGTCATGGTAATGAGTTTAAGTAGCAAAAATAATTTTTTTTTTGTAAAATTAATGATAAAATTGTATATATTTGATACCTTTCTAAACTTATATATGAAAAAGTCTAACTTATTCTAAATAAAAGGGTATACCACGCTACAAAACATAACTGCAACCCACACCCTAATTTTCAAGCCCAAACTAAATAAGGGATCATACCCATTTAAATTAAACCCGAACCCACTATCCTAATAAGTAATTAAAGGACCCATGTCTATACCTTACAACCTAAGACCTAGCAGAAAAGCCTACCTTTAAAATTGACATGACATCCAAAAAGTTAAACCCTGACTCCATAAATTTCATAACCATCACACTGCAATCATCTATAAACAAATCCACCATAATTTAGTTTGGCATAAAGTAATATTAATTAATGAGAATGTTATGCTGCAAGTCAGTATGTTTTAATCATGTATGGATATGCAACTAACAATACTCACGGGGTGGCCTGCTGCGGGACATTCACGATGTGACTTTCAAATATTTGGATGGAGAACTCCTCCCCAGCAAAATGAGTTAACACATTACTCATGATTTCAACCTCAGGCGACGACACAATTTCCATGCTTTGCCTTACTGAATTGGGTTTTCATTTCATCTTCATGCAATCCAAACTATTTAAGGATCTTCACCAACTTCTCTTTAATTCTTCATCCATATTTGTTGCTCCAAGACAGTAAGTTAGACTCTGACACATCAATTCTTCTATTGCGTAAGTTGACAACATACAATGACCAATGCTCCCTGAACAATAATGGAATAAAATGCCGAAGCAGCCAAATCAAAGGGTGAAAAATAGAGTGAAAGCAAAAAATGACCCTTTTGTTAAATTAATTGACACAAGTGGCCCTTGTTATTTAAAGTATGACCGAATATAAAAGGTCTAATATGATTTTTGGTTGGGCATAACGGTAATTTGAGCCATTGGATTTAAAATTCCTCCACTCTCCCTATTAAAGATAACGGTTATAGGAAAAGAAAGGATTACTCTCCCTATTAAAAATAACGGTTATAAAAAAAGAGACGTTATTTTTTCCATTACAGCTTCTTTTCCTCTTCTCTACCATCAGAGAAATCAGAGAAACAAAAAAAAAGGAAAAAAGAAGAGTAGGAGAAATTCATCAAAAAAAAGAAAAAAAGAAAAATCAGAAGATGATTCTCACTTCACAACAGGAACTCGACATCATGGATAGAGGTATGTAAAATCCATTACGATTTGCATATTAATATTCATATAAAATCCATTACGATTTCCACGTCCTTGATTGAAATAACCCCCAACAAAATGCATACATTATTACAGAATACACACACATTATTAATAATTCAAGTGACACCTAGAGTGCTAGTATACTAGTGATAATCTAATATGCTTTTTTCATATTGATATGAATTTAAATTTTTTATTATCGTCTATCTCAAATATAAAATAAAAATTTATATTAAATTTTATATTTATTAACATTAAAGATACCCTATTAAAAAAGAAAATGTTAATAAGAGGCTTTTAAATTTTACTTATAAATAATGTACTAAAATATTTTTTTCTTTAAAAAAAAATTGATTCAATAGACGAATATATAACAGTTCTGAGACAAACTAAATGTTAGGACAAACAAGGCCGACACTAAATGTCCATTCCTCAATTTTCAATTTGGTCATTAAAGTCTGATTGGTTCAAATTGGATTAGTCAGCATTTTGCCCACAATCAAGTGATTCAGTCTATATTTTAGCCAATTGCCGTTAAGTTTAACAGTCAAGAGTTTGTATTTGTCCATTTTTCTGATCGAAGAAAATATGTAATGAAAGAAAAAAAAAAGAAAATTATAATTAAAGGAATTCATATTTTGTTTCTCAAATTTAACACAAATATAATTATTGTATTTTTTTTCTCAATAAAATTTTGCGCAAGAGAATTCATTTTCTCCGTAAAATAACTTTGACCACATTGGTTTTAATGGTCGTTGTGTGTATATATCCACACACATATATATAGAGAGAGAGAAAATAACAATTAGATTTTATGCATAAATTTCACTTAAAGATTAAAATAGAAGAGGTCAAAAGTTTCAATTTTGGCTTAACAAACAAGGTAAATAGTCCATAACAACAATATGAAATTTTCTTTAATACTGCAATCATGTCATAAATACCATGTACTTAATAGATTTTCATCTTACATTAGCAATCTCCATGTTTATAATTCTGGTCAATTAGGATCAGATTGTATGCTGCAATAACTCTGATGTCCATAAATGTGATCTTTCTAGCGTAACGAAACCCTCTCTAGAGAAAAAAAAAACACAACCCACCAGAGATATTCATCGAATTTATATTTTGGCACTAATTTAGTTTAACCGATGAAATTTGTTTCATCTTTTCACGTACCTAAGACCGCATTGTATTGTAGTAATATTGATATTGGAACATCCTGTCTTAATTGCAATGCAGTCACCACCTACATTTACACATAGAAAGATGTCCCCATTAGAAAAGAAAAGAACAACCATTTACAATAAGCATATTAACACCCTTAAGTGCTCGTAGTGCGATCATATGAACACTCTCTTCCAGCATAGTTTCTGATGTAAACATCACCAGCCAGGCTACAGGCTTGGAAGGATGAACTTCTTGGGTACAAGCCCTTAAGGCCCATCACATCTAGGCCTCGTTCCTCAGACTCTCGGACTCATAAGTGAGATTGCATCATTCCAGCTCCTACCCTGTTCAGCCCGACCCAATTCAGCCACTCCTTAGCATAAACACTAACCATGACGTCCCATTTCACTCAATTTAAAACCTACTCACGAGGAGCTTTCCTAATCATATTACACCCGACCCACATGCGGTAAGGTATGTAACTTGGTTTTTCCTCACCTACTCTTCTCATTAATTTTTATTGGTTTATTACTAATTTAAATATTAATGTGTTAAGGCCAAAATACAATTTGATACTTTTTAACTATT
This sequence comes from Bruguiera gymnorhiza, assembly GCA_020883675.1. Classification (NCBI taxonomy): domain Eukaryota; kingdom Viridiplantae; phylum Streptophyta; class Magnoliopsida; order Malpighiales; family Rhizophoraceae; genus Bruguiera; species Bruguiera gymnorhiza. Next base: position 44,636 of record JAIRCJ010000336.1, on the reverse strand, counting down.
TTTTTTATTTAACCAAGACATGTCAATTTTTATACAAAATATAAGAGAAAATTATATAATAAATGATCTAATTATTTCACTTGAGTGTGAAGAAGATATAACGATTCAAATGAATCTGTTACTAATACCATCTATATTAGAACTTAATGCTGGGACATTTATCTGATATGAATACATTATTACAGTTAAATATAGTGATATGATTTCTTTGGTTGTCGATATTTTTCAACCCATTAATTTAAAAATTATTATAGAAGTTGAGCGATAACGTCTAATAATCATGATTCATAAAAAAAAAGGAAATAAATTAATTACCCAGAATGGGAAATATTTGAAGCAAATAACCTTAAGGACTCAAAACAAAACTAATACTAGTTTATTCGAGACACATTTAATAATTAAAACTAATGGGTGATCAACTTACAATGGGTCTCGTGTAACTTTTCTTCTGTTCAAAATTAAGAACACCAGGAAGAATTTGATCCAAAAATTAAGGAAAGTCAAAAAAGAAAAAGTCAAAAGAAATATTAGAGGTCCCCTTTGTTTATATATTTATTTAATTTCTTTTTTTTTTCACACTTAGGCAAGTCTTATTTAAAGCTAACACAACTAAATAGATAACTTTGTTTTTTTTAAGTTAATAGTAAAATTATTAATATTAATTAATTTTATTATGTAGTCATTTATTTCAGTAAATTTATTATGATTGTATCATACATCTTAAGGAGTGAGAGTAAAACACTTGGATGATGCCTATTCATGTGAATTATTTAAAAAAAAAATGAAAAATATATAACTACATTTACCTGAACTTGAATACTAGTAGATTTGTATGGACCACCGAATGTTACAGGTTTCAAATGGAATGGTTTTTTTACTGGAATGAAGAGGGTGGAAGTGCCTGCTCTTGTTGCGTAGACGCCTTGCCAAAAGCCTTCATGTTTAAACACAAAGTTATATTATCAAAACCATTACTTTTGAATAAAATATGAAGCATGCTTAACATCTACAGACCTGCATCGCGAAGTTTCTATTTTTTTCGGTTTAGGGGTTCATCAAGCCTTACTTGGTGTAACCCATTTAAAGCCCGTTTAATAGTTGAGTAAAAGTTAGTCTTTGTATTTTATTAAGTCTGTTCGAGCCCCGACAACACATTTATTAAATAAGTGCAAGGGCCCAAAAAACAATTTAATTTGAAAATTTAAATTATATCAAGTGAAGTTGGAATTATTGATAGGGGTTTTTAGAATCTTTCAATAATTAAAAATTTATAATTTTATGTTCGAGGATAAATTCACTTTCTTTTTTTCCGTGTCGAGGGAGGTGGGGTGGTGGAGAGTGGTATGTTATGGGTCATTGTTTTCTCCCAAAAGGCAGCAGCTTGTTAGAGTATGTTGCACCCACGTTTTCCCCCACAAAATTTATCGATATTCTCGTCGAGAATTGAGACTCTTCTGTCTACTTCCATGTGAAGTGCTTGGTGAGAGATATTTGAGTCAGGGTCGGGTCGACTCTGATATTCTTTGTCATGGAGTTATTATTTTTTCCTCAAAAAACAACCTATTAGGGTGTGTAGTATTCATATTTATATGATTTAAAATTCTTTTCTTCTTATCTGATATGAGATGTTTGAGTCGGATTATACTTAATTTGTTCATATTTGAGATATAAGTCGTCCGTGACAGGTAAGATCCATGCCACTTTGGATTCTTTAGTTCTAATGTTTTTTAGTACATAGAAATCACATGTACCAAAAATTTTTTTGTCATGGAAGTAACATATAATAGAAGTGTCCATGACATTGTCTCTAATCTCACTAAACTAGGTTATATCAAACGCCCCTGCTGGCCCAACTATATCAGTATTATTATCTACTACATTTCCGCTTGTCACCAGTCTAACTATGCACAAGACTAGAATGATGCCAAGAAGATTTTGTACAAAAATACAACCTTGCATCAAGTGTATGAGTACATTATATCCATATGCATTTGTGATGTCTCAAATACGGGCAATTTTTGCTTCTGTGGTGTAATTTTTCCATGGAGCAAGTAACAAAGATACAAATTAATCTCCTTACAGAAGGCTGATCTCAATGGTCAAATGTTAGATTTTCGTGGACTACGAACAATGTATTACAAGATAAGGGCCCATATGGATTCCAACGTTTATTTTGCCTTTGTATCTACAAAGAATGATTATGTATACCAATTAATGAGTTGTTATAGTTTAATAGTATTTTAAGTATATTCAAAATTTAATATCCAAATATAAATTTTAATTAAAGTTAATTAAATAAATAAAATATAAAAACGAATATATATATCAATGAGTTATAAGCTAATAATACTTTAATTATGAGCTATTATCAATTGTTTTTAACTTGAACACCTATTTATTTTTAAGTGCACTCTTGCCTTTAAGTACTTTCATAAAGTCAAATGTGTGGTTCTCATGTAAAGAATTCACCTCTTCTTGGTAATTGTCACACTTTCTCCCATCTATAATTAGTACAAACTCAGTAAGAGAATATTTTGCTGAAGGTATATATAACCTGAAGGATTTTCTAACTTCCTTAGGTACCATTACTAGTGTCGGTAAAGACTGTTTAGGTTGTTCACCTTTATTATCATGATGATCAATTGTAGAAGTATCAAATAAAGCATCATTTCCCTCTTGAACAATTGCCTCATGTACATCATGGGTAATGGAAGGTTGTTCCCTCTTGGCTTCAATAATGTTTTCGACTGTTGGTTGTGTTTTTTAAGCCTTTTTAGGATCCTTAAAGAATTCATTTCAATAAATACCACATCTCTACTTTTGAAAAATTTTCTTATCAACTGGATCCCATAACTTGCAGCCAAATTCGTCACACATATAACTTAGAAGGAAACATTGCTTGGACGTCACATCAAGCTTTTATGTCTCTCTTTTTTGGAATGTGAACAAGTGTCTTGTAACAAAACACCTTAAAATGATCATAAGAGACATGTTTCCCTTGCTACACTTACTCAGGTACCTCTCTATCAAATGGATTTAAAGGAAAAAGATTGATCAAGTTGACTTTAATTCTTATTACTTTAAACCAAATGTATTTTAAGAGTTTAGCATAAGAGAACATACATCTAATCCTCTTAATAATTGTTTGGTTGATCCTTTCAATTACCCTATTATACTAAGGAGTTTTAGGAAACATTTACTCAAGTTTGAAGCCATGTTCTTTTCAATACCTTTCTAAGGGACCTCAGTACTAAATACCATTATTTGCTTGGATAAAATTCAATTTTTCCTTGTTTTTTTTCAACATTGGCACGAAAGTATTGGAACGCATTAAATACATGATCATTAGACTTTAAACCAAAAACCCAGACTTTCCTAGAATGGTCATTAATAAAAGTGACAAAATACAATGCACCACCAAGAGAACTATTAACCATGGAACAAACAATAGTATGTATTAAATCAGGAACATTTGATCTTCTAGATGAGATAGATCGTTGTAATATAACTTTGTGTTATTACTAGCTAAACAGTGAGCACAAATTTTTAGGGTTATACGAGACAAAAGAATGACTTTGCTTTTGCTGAGAATGTCTAGTCCTTTTTTGATTAAGTGACAAAATTATTGATGCCATAATTCAATTGAAGAGCCACTAATGACATTCAAGTCCCATATACACAATCTAACTTATATTCTATATAAAGAGTCTTTATTTTCTCTTGCAATCAGGAACTTACCTCTACTTTGCTTCTATCTACCATGATGAAATTCACTAACTTAGCCTTCATCATCAAGAATACCAATTGATATCAAATGAAGTTGTATATTTAGAATATGTCTTACATTAGTAAGGGTTGACTTGCAATTGGTTTTGATTTCCAAGCATACATTACTAATGCCAACAACTCGACATCCTGCCCCATTTCCCATTTTAACATGACAATAATTACCACCATGATAAGATCTGAAGAACACCCATTAAGACATGACATGGTATGTAGCTTTTAAATCAATCACTTAAGTACAATGATAAAATGTAAAATTGATTCAACTTTTATCATTTACTATAATAAAAACACCCTTATTTGATGTAACTATAGCTATATTAATATCTTTTGTCTTTTTTTCACCTGTGTCTCTTGATTGGCTTTTTTTAACCTTTTTGCACTCTTTTAAACCATACCTAGACCTGTCGCAAAAGTAGTATTTCCTTGATTTTCAGGACTTGGATTTGCCCCTTGACTTGTCACAGGTATCAGAATTGTTAGAGTTTTTGGTTCTACTCCTTTCTCATCTCTAACTATCGCATCTCTCTATAATAAGAGTCTTAGATTGAAAAGTGTGCTCCTATTCCTTCTTTCTAGTCTCTTCATTAACCAAACTCTCTTTCATTGAAAGTATTAAGAGTTTGCCATTTTGGGCTAAGTTGTTGAATGCTAACACTAGTGTCTCTTAGGTATCAGGTAATGTACCTAGAAGAATGCAAGCTTGCAGTTCATCATTTGGCAAAATTTCCATTTTTGCCAACTAATTCACTAGACCCTAGAAATTGTTCATGCTCAGCCATATTGTTATCATCCTAGTATCGTATATTAACGAGTCTTTTAACAATAAAGACATTATTTTGAGTTGTCTTCTGTTTATACAAGTTGGCCAATTTATCCGCAAAGACTTGACATTAGTCTAATGAGCCACATGATGGAGCACACTATTATCAATCAATTGTCGTATCGCACTGACAGTTTTTTGATTCATTCTTTCCCATTCTTTACCATACCTATCTTTCGGTTTGGCTTTACCAGATTCTATAGGATCTTACAAATCCATACAAAAGAGTGTATCTTCCATTCTCAGCTTTCATATAGAATAATTGGAGGTTGTCAATTTAAACATGCTTGTACTAACTTCTTCCATTTAGTTAACCCCAAATACACAATAAAAAGTTCTAATACCATTGTTGGGAGAGAATATAGTTGATTAAAACAGATAAAAATACACAACAATATGTCTCGGACTTGTCATCTTTCCCAGTAGATTAACTAAATGTCCAGGATATCAATTTTACCCATACCAAAGAGATGATTGAAAATTTTGAAATGTTCTAGTTTAAAGAAACCAAAAAGGGACCAAACTGGTAGGCTTACACTTGGCATGAGATTGCAATCTAGTTTTGCAGGAGAAAATACTGTTAATTCTGAAATAATAATAATAATAAGGTTCTTAACTTGCGGTCCGTGTGCACTCATAGTCGTGTGTTTCTGCGAATAATAATATAGAGAATTTAAGGAAAAGAGAGATCAACACAAGAGATTTTTGGTAATTTAACTTATATCCTCAACCTTATGTGCACCACACAAGCTTTTCTTTAAGTATTTCACAATTCACTATCTCAATTTAACTTAGATACGGGCTGTTTGGCTTTTGTTGTGTGCACTCATAATTTTGATTAGTTTTATTTCGCTATAATAACAATCGATGGTAGTATTTGTGAACTATTTGCCCTCCTTTGTACTCTTAAATATTTTGTCATATTACTTTATACAATAATATATCATTGCAAATGGTACCATGTATTATTGTGATGAGTGTGGTCATTTTAACATTCATGTATGTTAAATCCCAGAACTTCCTTCTTAACTAAATGCAAAAGTTATGTAATTCAAACTTGGTGGTAACAATATGTAACTTGTATCACTATTTGGCAATCCAGAAAATTATCCATTGAATTATAGAAGTCGAAAGGTGGATTACAACTATTAGTTCATAGGAATCATTTACTCAAAATAAGAAAATGGCAATTATTGCATGGACAGAAGAGAAAAGAGAAGACATGGAGGAGAAGCAATAGATGAAAAGAGATTTCTTTTGCCTTTTTGTTTCTTTTTTTTTTTTTTGCTGCAACATAATAACATATTTTGGCTGCTTTATTTTTTTTTTATTACAAGATTCAAATGAGATTGTTTTAGAGGCAGCCAAATGATAAGACTTAAGGAAGGACACCAATATCTATTGCTTATTGTCACCAATCATAGTGCTTTAAAAATTGTCTTGAAGGATTATCAAACAAGTACAGGCCATCGTCTCTTGCTGACCATTCGCAATTGTCATTTGGTCCACATGAACGCAGAAGCTTTGGCCTCACCAAAAGACTCTAAATTCACCGCCCCTATAATAATCAAAGTTGAAACTGCACCAAAATCGGGTAGTTAGTAAGATATTTATGCGAAAACTGAAGTCATAATAATCTTTAGCAAGTATCGCGTGGTGCCCGGGATCTTCATCCCTAAACCAACAATGAAGATTGAGAGTGTCTTTTGTTAGGTCATTGGAAATGCAAACTGTGCATGTTTTGAGTAGGATGCACATAACTTCATTTGTACATGCTGAAAGACGAGAAAAAAATGAATAACATGAAGCTTGCTCGAGCACCCATGATTCTGGATTGCTTGTCTTTTGCTTTCGAATGAGGTGTGGGGTCAACCCCAATTATGTGTGTATGTATGCGTCGGCTGGAAAGAACAATAAAAGAAAAAGAGTGAGTGAGTGGCAGACAAAGGAGAGAAATGGTGGAAAAGGAGTAGAAAAAGAAAGGAAAAGGAAAGAAAAAAAAAAACAGAGAAAAAGGGAGAGGTGGTCGGGCAGAGAAGAGAAAGAAAGGAGAAGTGAGAGAGAAAACTAAAATGATCAGAGAGGGAGCTCTGGAGAAGGAGAAGAAGAAGAGGCAGGAGGAGAGTCGCCGTCCTAGAAGATCAAACAGTGGATTTTGCTTCGATCGAGTTGAATTCTCAATATGTTAATCTTGGGAACGTGCTCTATGCATCCAACAATTCTGATTCTCCATTGATTGTTCTGAATTCCACTTCCATTTCCATCATTTGGTGATATTGTTCTCATTTTCTTATTGTATATTATCTGTGTGATAATGTTGTCGTTGTTTGTAAGTCAATAATTGATTTTCTTAATGGATTTTGTAACATCTCAAGTTACATAAAATACAAGACTTTGGGAATGAAAAAAAAAAAAAATTGTTTTAGAACTTGGTCCCAATATTGACCCATGCAAGAGACTGCGTTATTGTGTAGCTGATGACTCTGCAGTCACAAATCGATTTTCTGTTTAATAAAACAGTAACAAACATCAATATATCAATCAAAATTCATCCATTTAATTATTTTTTGATGATACAATTATGAATAATCATCAATGAAAAGTTGTTTCCAAGAGCTGAAAGGATTGACACCTCGCTCTTTAGAATAGGCATACACTGGAAATTTGTAAAACAATTTAATGAAAGCCATAAGCCCGAAAACAATTTTTTTGGTTAGATTTTGAAACAAGAGGATTGACACCAAGGGGATTGATGTTTCCTTTTAGATTTTGAAACAAACCGAGCGATTTACTAGTTCAGCAGGTTTGTCCGGTTCAACACATTAATACCGTGGATGCGAAATCGTCCATATATCCTCTCGGTGATAAGCCGGTTTGTGATCAGGATGATTATAAGATCTGGGTGGCTGAAGACATGTTACGTTTGGGATTGTGTCAACAGCAGTTCCATGGGCATTGAAACAGGAAGCAGCAACACTCTTGTTTTTGTCAGCTGGTACAATCATGACATTTCGCAGTTGAATGTTTGTGCAGCCAACTGAGGCACTACACTGCAAGCTGATTGCAGTTGGGCCGCTGCTTGTGCCTTTCACTCCAATGAAGGAAACATCGCTTATTTGCACGTCCTCCTTTGACATTGCCTAACAAAAACCTATAGGTCAAAACAATATATATACACAAGACAACTCGTTTTCTCCGTAAAACAACTTTGACCATTAGCTTTCAGGGTGGCTGTATATTTATTTAGAAAAAAAAAAAGAAGAAGAAAAAAACAACAACAACAACAAAAGAATAAATCAAAATATAGCTGCCACAACAGTGCAAATGACCAACCAGATTGACTTCTTCATATTTCTGGTCGATTACAATAGGATTGTATGTTGCAGTAACACTGATGTCCTGAAATGTGATTTTTCTAGCATAGCCGGACCCTCCCTACAGGCCAAAAAGAAACCCCACCAAAAAAGTTTTTCAAATTTCTACTTTGGCACTAAATTGATATTAGCAGATGACATTTGTTTCCTTTTTCACGTACCTGAAATGTTTTGATCCTTACCCCATTTAGTGTTTCGGTAAAATTGCAATTCTGTACATTTACTTCTTCAACTGAGGCTGGCGCTCCCCGTCCCAAGCTTCCAACACTGCAAGAAATTAATTGCTTGCGATATTAACTAATACTAGTAATTATATATTGATTCTTTAAAATCGTGTTGTATATATTTGTGAGATTTATTCCTAAGAGTTACGTAAAACTGGACATTTTTTCTAGTGAGAATATATATACAATTAACTAATTCTGTACAAATCTTTGCGAAAAGATTTTTTTTTTTTTTAATTTTTTGCTGAAGTATGGCAATATTTTGTTTGATAAATTCTTTTTAATAAATCTCAACTCTAGTGAAAAGCAATTAAAATGAACAAAGAAAAAAAAAAAAGCTCATAGTAACAAACCTTATACCATGACCCGGACCGCACTGTATCCCAGTAATATTGATGTTGGAGCATCCTGTCTCAATTGCAATGCAATCATCACCTACATTTACACAGAGATAGATCTTCCCATTAGTGGAGAAATGAAAAATCATTTATAATAAGCATATAAACAACCTTCTGCAGTCATAGTGCATGGACAATCTATTCCGATATAATTTCTTATGCAGACAACGCTAGCTAGCCTACAGGTCTAGAACGATGAAACCTCTTGGCCCCAAACACCAACTTAAGCGTCTGAGTGCTACTGTCGAGCTAGAATTCCAGACCTCTTAGCCCTTTTAGTTTTCAACCAAAACCCATTTTCCCATACAAAATGATGAGAGAGAGTGCATAAGATAGACGATCTATCCCAAACCCTTGCAATTTGAGAACCCAGTAGTGAAAAGAGTACTTCCCTTTAGTGTGAAGAGGACATACCGGTTCCAATGAAACTGTCACTAACACGAACAAAAGTTGAGTGAGAGATGTCAATGCCGTCTGTATTAGGACTCATCTTTGGGGCATTTATCTGGATGTTGGATATGAATGCGTTGGTACAGTTGTATATCGTGATGTGGTTTCTTTGACTGTTGATACTTTTCAACCCATTGATTTGAAGATAGTTACAGTAATAGAACGACAATGCCTGGTGATCATGATTTATAAAATAGAAAAAAATAATTAATTATTCAAATGTGAAATGTCTAAACTCAATAGCCTTAAAGATAAAAGAAAATTAATGTTATTTTATTCTAAATAATTTTCATAAAATTGAGAGACAAAAATAATAAAATTATACCTATTAATTATATATTTTAAATTTTATTATTAATTATAATTATATATTAAATTATTATAACTAGATATAATTTTTTTTTTTAGATTCAGTTAAAAAAATTTGTTGATCATGTAACTTTTTTGTTCCAATTAATTAAATTAAAAACGACTAAATATATTAAAATTAATCGATAATTAACTTACAGTGGGTCTCATGCAGCCATTCCCCTATTCATAATAAAAAGAACGAGTAAGAATTGACACTATAAATTAACGAAATAAAGAAAAGAAAAGAAAAAATAGAGTCAAAGGAAATATAAGACGGATCGGCCATTTGTATTTTTTCTTTTTTTTTTTTCTTCCCCACTTACGCAAGTCTTCCACCATGTTGCTCCTCGGCCATCGATTTGTCCACTTCCACTCACCACAAGCCCATCCACTTTTCGATATGAAATCCAAAACCTCTGATCCAGGCCAGCCCAAGCTGATGGACTGCCGGGGGCTACAATATTTCCATCAATCTGCACATCATAACATTGAAACAGGACGGCAGGTCACCTCTTAGTTTTTAGTAAGTGGGGCGTGGGGCTGACTTTTCCTGGAAATTTAATGGCAAAGTAATATGCTTTTCTTGAGTTTTAATCACTCATTCATTAATGAGTGCAGAGTATTTTTGTCCAGGGAGTGACAAGTCCAACTCACTCATATTCATCATCAAGTTATTGATTAATTTAAAAATAGAACTCATTATAAGTTTGCATAAATTTCACCTATTTTTACCTGATCTGCGAAATATTCTTGTGCAAAAACCATGTTGGGGTTATTAAAGTTTTGTAATTTTATAGGTACAAACCTTCCGCTGAATCCAAAAAAATTAAAAAAAAAAATTAATACATTAATTTTTTCTTATATTGCAGAATAATTAATAGTTAAATTGACTTATAAAATTTATTCAAATATGATTTTAAAAATAAGAAATTAACAAACACTTACTCTTTAATATTTAAAACTTACATCAATAAATTTAAGTAAACAAATTTTTAAAGTTACCCACCTATTCATTAACTTATTTTACTAAATTTATTATCGTGGTATCATATATCTTGAGAGAAATATGGTATCATGCTCAATATTTTGAAAGAGATTGGAAAAATAAATCAATTGAATTAGTAGTTTGGTCCAGTCCTAAAAACTGAAAAAACAAAAAAATTGGTAAAACTCGGGTTGAAAGCGGTTAAACATGAAAAATATTAGTTTCATTTGTGGTCTATTTAGTTTTGACTTTAAACTAACAAAAGTTTCAATTTAATCTTTAAACTCTATTTAACTTACAGTTGTGTTTTATTAAAAATTAAAATTAATTCATAAATTTCATCCAAACTTATAATTTAGCCAATAAAACTAAAATTTAATATAAAATCAAGTCTTTTTATAATTTTTTTTCCAATCACAAGCTTCTAAATTTAATCATGAAAATGATTTTTAATCAAAATATATCATATATATTTGTTATTTTTAATTATCTTTTAATTATTAATAAATAATTATGTATTTATTATTTTATTATTAAATATTAATTTAAACAGTTTAATTCTTACTTTGGTTGATTCAAGTAAATCTCTTGTGGTAGTATCATATTTATTAAGGATAAAAATGAAATATTTGGATGATGCTTATCTGCTTGAAACCAAAATGAAAAAATAAAATCAAAATCAAAATTATATAACTAGATTTACCTGAACTCGAATTTTATTATTTTTGCATGGACCACTGAATGTCACAGGTTTCAAAAAGAATGTTTTTCCTGCCGGAACCAAAAGGGTAGACATGCCTGTTTCCACTGCACACACTGCTGCCCATGCCTTGCCAAAGGCCTTCATGTTTAAACAAAGTGTTAAATTGCCATAACCATTCCTTTTGAATAAAATCACCAATATTCCCATTTTTTTGGGTATGAAAGCTCATTAAGCCTTACCTGGCAAGACCTGCTTTAAACCCATTTAATAGTTGATTCAAATATGGAGTTGATATTTTAATTGAGCTCGCCTAAGCCCTTGAATATGTCCAAACTCATGTTTTAAAGATGTTATATACCCTAAGGGCCTAAAAAAAAAAAAAAATCTGAAAATTTGAACTTGGCCAGTAAGGCCTAAAATTGCTCAGAGTGGTCAATTCCGCCTATTAAACTCTCTTTTTTTTTAAAAAAAAAAACTAATATTTTTATATATTTTTAACGTCTCATAATTCTAATTTTATAAAAATAATATATGATTAAAATTTATAAAAATGAAAAGAATTATTCTTTTATAACTCAATAAATCTTCTAATAAAAAAAAAACTCTTGATTCTTCGAATCTTTTTTTTTTTAGTTTAGCCCTTTACAGAAATCAAAAATTACATGTAAGAAAGCTTTTGATAAATGCAAGTGGCATACAATCGAATCGTCTGTGACGCCATCTCCAACAGCACCAAATGCGAGTACATTAACTACTTTTGCTGGTCCAGCTATGTCCATGCTATAATCATTTTTGCTCATCCCCAGTTTAACTATGGACAAGAAGAACAAAAAGATGCCAAGAATTTTCTGTACAAAAATACAATAGACTTTAGTCACCAAAATGCATTTGTGATATCTTAAATGCAGACAATTTGTCTTTTGTGGCTTCAATGTTCCATGGGGTAAGTTGAAAAAAAAAAAAAAAAGAAAACAAATAAATCTCATCCTTTTTCATTAATTAGCTCTGATCATTACTCAAATTCCAAACCATCTATATAACAATTACTATTCTAACATAAACATAGATAAAATTGTTTCTTAATGCATGAGTTTCTCATGCATACTTCAATGTCTAAGTTTAAACTTTATTCCTATTGTTTCTCTGGAAAGCCCTCTTCGTCCAAACGAAGCCAGTAGCTCGAGGAATTCCTTCTTTCCGGAAACTTGGATGTAATTCCTACTAGAAGGGTTAATGAATTATAGGAGTGTAAGATAAATAATTTGTTGGATTACAATATAATGTAAACCCAAGTGTAAGAGGCTTCAAAAGATGAAAACGACAAAAAAAAGAGCTTACCATTCTTTAAGTTTGAAAGTTTTTCTTGTAGAAATGCTGGCAACGACAACTTAGTGAATGAGAACTTGATCCCACAACAAACGCTCTATTTTATTTATACTGAAGACTGGAAGCAAAGATAGTTAGAATAAAGAGAATTACAGAATCCATTGTAGATTCCCAAATTCAATAACATTCCTTGTATATAGATAGGACGTTAATCACAAACATAATCATGATAGGGCACTTTAAGATTTTCCATTTGTGTCAATACATTCCTCAAATGTAAGAGATTGTGATTTTGTTATATTACTCTTCCTTTGGTTTTTATATTTGGTGATTTCTTTTTTGCCTTTATTTTTTTGCGAATCCATTAATTTGTTAGAAAATAATTTATTTATAAAAAGTATTTACTAAGAATTTCTTTTAAGAAAAAAATAAATTATCTTTTATTTTTTAGCTATATTATTGAAAAATATTTTTCTAATTCTAATTATTATAAAATAAAATCAAAATGCACAATTTAATTATTATTATAAATACAAATATAAAACAAATAGTTAGCTTTTCACAAAATAAAATAAGTTTTAGTACTTAAATAACAAAAAAAAGAAAAAAAGAAAGAGTGTACGACGATACTGACCAAGTTGACATGCAATCAATAACTAATGACTAACAAAATTAATGATGGAGTTGGTCAATAATATACAAAATATTTTATTAGAAACAAATAAACTCTAACTTACTCATAATTTTATATTATATAATAAATCAAATTTATATAATATAAAATTATATATAAATTATATTAAAAATTAAGTAAATATAATAATCATCTTATTTTTACTTATTTGAGATAATTTTTTGTTCTCTTAAACCTTATATCTACTTTTTGAGAAGTCTTCATTAGTTGTTAATTGTGTAAAGTCTCATTTTGATTGCCAAATTGTTCATCCTTAAGGAAGGATGATATTTATGTTGGTATTTAGATGCCCGTTTTGTATTATTAAATTTATACTCATTTTTAATTTTATTTTTTGCTACAGATGATTAGATGGGGTGCCATTGACTTGTAGCTCTTAGTCTAAATTGCAAAGAAATACTCTCTGAAGGTTAAATCTTTGTCTTCATCACTTATACACGGGAACTAACAAGTGTTTCAACTCATTTGATTCAATTACACTTAACACAAGTTTTTTCTAGTGAGTTATTTTTATTGTTGTTGAAATTAATTTAAATTTGTTATATATTAAACATTAATATTCAAGTAAAAACTAAATATTTAAATTCATATACTTTTAGATTATTAGTGAGTTAATATTTGAAGAAAAGTTAAACTAATTGAGTTTAGTTTGATGCAATTTTAGAATTTAAATAAAGATTGATATTTTTCATTATATAAAAATTTGAGTGTTTTAATTTATTATATCAAGGATAGTTAAAATTTCATATTTATGTTATTTGTTTGTGTGTTTATCTTATTAGTTTGTAATATTTTATCAAATTAATAAAATTAAAAGTTATTATATATATAATTGTGAAAGATTTGGTTCTAATTAAAATAAAATTCTAGCCATTAATGTGTGATTATAATATTATGATATGTAATTATTGTAAATGAAAGATAATGTATTGGGATTTATATTGGGAGAAATAGTTTAACAAGAAACAAAAAACTCTGGTGATTCCACCACATGTTCCCTTAGTTTATTTTTTTTGTTTCACATAATTTATCTCATGTTTTATTATTTTTCTTAAAATTAGATTTTAAATTTAATTATTTTAATATTTTTATTAAATATCTAAAATTCACATAATACACAGATTAAAAGTTAGTTATGTAGAAAAAACAAGATAAATTTATTACTATATAAAGTTTGATTATTTAAATGTGGTCATAAACACATTTATTTTTCTCTATTTCTAAAATTAATCATCCTGTAACTTTTCTTCCCTTTTCTTTTTCTTTTTCTATCTTTTCCTAACATAAAATTCTAACGTAATGTCACTAATTATGAGTAAATTGTTGTTTGATATATAGTCAATATAAATGAACAATTGGTGTACTCTTGTCTTTTGACTTAGTAATTACTAAGTTTTGGCGTTGTGTTCCACTTATTTATATAGCCAACAAATGACATTGGTAAATTATTCATCCTACTCTATATAGGCTGAGGTCAAAAGACTCATGACAGATGTATTGTTTGGTGTACGCTTGTGTAGAGAACTCGACTCAACACTTGTTGTCGTTACGGCATTTCGCCATTTGACTAAAGCAAAAGTTGCTCGCCATTGCATTAGCTTGAAGGTCTCTTTATTTTACTTTGGTGATACAAAGTTGTGTTTCATTTTATATTTATAATCTCTGCACTTTCAATTTTTTCATTAACATATTAGTTTGGGATGAGAATGACAAATTTCGGTGCAACAGTAAAAGTTATCTAATTATTAGCCTCGTGGTAACGAGTTTAAGTAGCAAAATTAATATTTTTTTTGTAAAAATAATGATAAAATTGTATATATTTGATACTTTTCTAAACTTATAAATGAGAAAGTCTAACTTATTCTAAATAAAAAGGTATAGCATGCCACAAAACATAACTGCAACCCACACCCTAATTTTCAAGCCCAAACTAAATAAGGGAGCATACCCACTTAAATTAAACCCGAACCCACTATCCTAATAAGTAATTAAAGGACCCATGTCTATACCTTACAACCTAAGACCTAGCAGAAAAGCCTACCGTTAAAATTGACATGACATCCAAAAAGTTAAACCCTGACTCCATAAATTTCATAACCATCACACCGCAATCATCTACAAACAAATCCACCATAATTTAGTTTGGCATAAAGTAATATTAATTAATGAGAATGTTATGCTGCAAGTCAGTATTTTTCAATCATGTATGGATATGCAACTAACAATACTCACGGGGTGGCCTGCTGCGGGACATTCACGATGTGACGTTCAAATATTTGGATGGAGAACTCCTCCCCAGCAAAATGAGTCAACACATTACTCATGATTTCAACCTCAGGCGACGACACAATTTCCATGCTTTGCCTTACTGAATTGGGTTTGCATTTCATCTTCATGCAATCCAAACTAATTAAGGATCCTCACCAACTTCTCTTTAATTCTTCATCCGTATTTGTTGCTCCAGGACAGTAAGTTAGACTCTAACACATCAATTCTTCTATTGCGCAAGTTGACAACATACAATGACCAATGCTCCCTGAACAATAATGGAATAAAATGCCGAAGCAGCCAAATCAAAGGGTGAAAAATAGAGTGAAAGCAAAGCATGACCCTTTTGCAACACAACGAGTCCACCAAGAACTCTTAACTAGTCCATGGTACCATGTCACGCCCGAGTATGGAGTATCCCCAGAGTTCAACAGATATTTGCCCAACAAAAGCCGACAATTCCCATTGTTTTTCAATAGTACTTGACGTTGAATCCCCACCAGCTGTAGTGACAATAGATTGCTGAAAAAACATATAGGAGAAGTCCATGTCACATAAATAAATCTAATCTGTTATAAAACAAAGACTCAAATGTCATATATGCAGTGAAAGTTACACTACTACAAGTTATCATCCTTGTCTAGCGATACTCCGAGATCCCATCCCAAGACAAGGATTTTGGCATATAATTGGTCGAAGTTTACTAACATTCCAATCTATCAGGCGGCCTTAAATATTGGTTGCGCCTCTGGTGTATTGTAAACACCAGTCTATTGAAATGACAGTACATATTCATTCTTTCCCCGGCTTTCGTAATGGTTTATATTAATTACGCCACTGTTATCTCAAAAGATTAGTGTAATTCCACTACGGCTCACGGTTTTAATTCCAAATTGCTTAACAACCATATTCAATGCCAGTTAGAGGCTAAGGTTATAAGACCTCTTGAAAATTAAAGTTGTGCATGTTGTTTACAAACTTTCTGCAAAACAGTAATGGTATCTAACACCCAAAAAAAGCAACGTTAAACAAGTAATAACAAGCAATCCTAGCTTTATTAACAAGTTTAAATGGTAATGCATACCCCGAAGTGCAGGCTAAAATGATGTCGATAAACACGACCACCATCAAGTCGCCTAGGATTCAACAGGGCAGCATGAAAAGTATATAAGCTACATCAGAGGGCAACAATTGGTAAGGTAAACGATTAATCAACCATTAGGAGTTTGTAAACATAAAGCATATAGACAACATCTGTGAACAATTACACCTATCGAGCTAAAGGTACTCACAAAATTAGAAACACATTGCCTGTTCCACAATGCTCTCAGCTCCAACCGCATCAGTACAAGCTCGCCCCTGAGCGACACAACAACATTGCTGGGTAAATATCAATGAGTCAATATCACATTACAGTTGGTGCCAAATGGAAAGCACTTTACCACACTAATGAATAAACATAACCCTACTCATCCTCGGCCGCCAGATACTCTCAACCGAGTTGCCCAAGTGTACAGCTGCCTTTCTTTATTACTGAAATGGCTTTTGGGAACTCTGGACGGGACAGCATATTTTGAGGAAGAAAGAGTGCTGCTAGGTTTGATTGGCCTCCTTTTCCCCTTTGTCACAGGTGCCCTATAGCCCGTCAGTGGACTATGCAATGTGTACTCACGTTTATTATTATGCCTTAAACGCCACTACTCGTGGTTCGCCGGCCCAACTGTATCCCAGGGCAAGAAAAACCAATAATCAATCTTAGCAATGTGCCAATCAAAAACGTCATGTCTAACCATCCAGCAAAGAAAGCAACAATATAATGCTTCCCCTGGGGATATACTTAGGCTTGTTGTTTTCCTCTGTTTCGTTGGCATTGTTCGCTTGTTTTCCCACACAAGTTTGCAAATCAACGAGGTTATCACGTTTACTATCGTTTTTCTCCTTCCCAAATACGAACGCTTCATCGTAGCTCTCACCACATGAATGCCATTGCCCTTGTGTGCAAAACCCCGAGGAGATTGCTCACAACCTTAGGACAGGTTTTTGTGTACTAACCATTTTTCCCTACTCCTTGGGTGGACATTTCTAGGAGCCCACGAGATAGACGGAATTTTTATGAGAATCAAGTCAGCAAATGCGCATTACGTATACATGGTGGTTCAGTAAAAAGGGTTACAACCAAAAGACGTGAGAAATTTTAAATTAGTTTATTGAAGTTATTTGAGTTGAAAGGAACATACAATAAGAAAAAAAAAGATTTGGAGGAATTTTAAAATTTAATAAACTTTATACAAATTTAAAAATAATTTATTTGAATCATTTGTATTGAATTTTAAATTTAATCATTTTTTTTTTGTACTGAAAGGAAACTTATCTTGAAAGAATGTTAAAATTTAATAAATTTTATACAAATTTAAGAATAATTTATTCAAAAAGTTTTCACTAAATTCTAAATTTGACTATATATTTTATTTCTTTTCGTTGTATAACTTGTTGTTTTTTGGATTTATTGAAATTATTTGAGATGCAAGGAATGCACGACAAAAGAAACACTACTTGAAAGAATATTAAAATTTAATAAAGTTCATACAAATTCAAGAATAGTTTATTTGAAGAGTTTGTATTGAATTATGGATTTAACTATATATTTTGTTTCTTTTGGAGGTTATGTATGTTATTTAATTATTTTAAAATTGTAATAAGTTAAATAATATCTTAATTTAAATTAAACCTACCAAATCGTTTATTTAGAAATTTGTTATTTCTCATTATAAGTTGTGTTTATTATTTTATTTTAAATTTTATATATAAGTGTGTAAATTTTGTATATAAGTGTGTAACGCTCTTTTATGAGGTTGACTAATTAATTTTTAAATAAAATTAAAAAACTTTTTTTATTATTTGGAGAATTTTAAAACTTATTAAGATTACTTTTATGATATATTAATTCTAATTTATATTTTTATTTTGTATTTTCTTAATAAATATTGAGTCAATTTTTTTTAACTCTTATTAAATCTTATTTAGTTTGTTTAAAATTTTGAATTTTTTATTTACTTATGGATCTCATTATACTTTTTAGAGTTTACATGATTTTAATATCAAAACTTGTAGGTTTAAATCAAGTTTACCTATCTAAATTTGATTTTCTCTTTTGCTTTTCTTCTTAGTCACATTTTATACCCTTTTATTCCTTGAAATATGTAAATACTAATTTTATTTTTTCTGATCTTTCACTCTAAAAAAGATAAAAGAATGAAAAATAAAAGAAAACAAAAGAAAAAAAATAAAAAGAAGAAAAAAAAAGAATTCTATTTGATTTGACTAAAAGAAGAAAAGAAAGATTGTAATTGATTTTTTTGTATTTGAAAAGTAAATTCTATTTGATTTGGTCAAAGGGAGATAGAAATTTTATTTTTCTTTCTTAATTGGGTATCTGACAACATAAGAAAATTCTGACTTTTTTCTTTTTTCTTTTTTTCTAGTTCTTATAAGAATTCAGATCTAATTAATATTTCTTTGTATCTTATAATTTAACTTTATTGTTTTCTTTTAGTCTGTAACTCTTATTTGTGTCCCAGGAGGCTCCGCACTGTGTGAGATCATTGAAAAGAATTAAATCTATATAATCTTAAGTTTGTATTCACAAACAAAACTGTTTATGTGGATTGAACTTACAAGATGTTCGACTATAATGGAGTAAATTTATCATTATATCAAGACTCGTCTTTCTTATGATTTACAGGACTTTCGGAGGGTAAGAAAGATTAGTTCTTTCTACAAATGTTCTCAGATCACAACAGTATGTAGTCAAATTTAATTTATGAATAAATTCTGATTCATCCTTGAGTTTATTGAAAAGCTGCCTTCTTTGTGGAATTTTTGTATGTTCATTAATCAAGGACCTGGCAACTGAGCTGTTTTATTAATGGCTCGTATTTGATAGCCTTGTGTGATGCCCTTAGGCTTCATTTTCTTTTGCTCTCAGCGATTTTGTCTCTTTTAACATATCTTCTCATGGGCAGGAGGATTAGATATGAAGCACTACAGAGTGAGGCAGGAAAAAAGTTACTTAGGAGATCAGGAAGAGCTCCTGATGATATTTCTAGCGTTGTGCTTGTTGAGAAGGATAGGTATGTGGAGACCATGAAAATTATTTCCTTGAGATCATATTTGATCATGGCTGAGGCATAGTTAGTCGGTCAGGGTCCAAATGTTTCCTTGTTACCGTGTGGTAATGAAGAAGCTAGAAATGTTTCCAAATTCCAAGCTTGTATCGCATTCCAAAGTTCTGCGATCAATTTGTTCTTGTCATTCAGGTGACCTCAAAAGATTATTTTTTGAGGAATAGGTTATAAAAGCTGTGAATTGGGTTATGCTAAATATGTGTGGAGATGGAATGACCGGACCTGGAATTTTGTTTTGAATTTGCAGATCATACATCAAGTCGGAAGCTGTTCTCAAGATAATGGAATACATAGACTTGCCTTTTCCTCAGCTAGCATTTTTTCTCAAGCTTGTGCCATTGTAAGTTTGCTTACTGTTACTTGTAAGCTATTGTATTTAGGCAAACAAGTTGAAAGAGGTAATCCCTTGATCCAATGCTCGCAGGTTCATAAGGGATTTTGCATACGACAATGTTGCAAACAACCGTTACACAATTTTTGGTCGCTCAGAAGCATGCGAGATATATTATGACTGAATAAAGCAGCCCTTCCTCACATATGCAAGCTTGGTGAAAGAATGTCCCAATGTTGATAGGTACTGATACTCTGATTACAAGGGTCAGTTGATCTAAATGTGGTCAACCCCAATTAAAATTGGGCTTAAGAGCTTTGTGATTCGCCCTCTGTTGGTAGATGGATAAAAATTAAAATCTTTTGTACACGGTGCTACCATGTAAATTCATCAGTTATGCTCCTCTGGGATTTTGTTGAACTAGTAGTGCTAAGGCTTTCTTGTTGTAGTACATTATAAATTGTTTGCAAATCAATGAGCCACAGTTAGGGTTATTGAGTCTATTTGGTTTGCCTGTTGCTGATTATTGTTGCTGCTTGATACTATTGGTTGCTAACTAATATTACTGAAAAATTTTAAAAATATTATAGTATTTGGTTAAACTAATATTATCTATTGTTATTAAATAATCAAATGACTAAGTAGTGAGTAGGGTTTTGATTGCAAATGGGGTTTGAGGCAAAAAAGAACAAGGATAAATTTATCAATATAAATCAAGCACTCTCTGCCTTCTTTCAATGCTTTTGGAATTTAGCACAGTGAGAAGCTGCTTTTTCTCTGTTTAGCTATCCCTAGCACACTACACCAACGGAACCATTTCACACTCAACGGTATAACCTAGATCTGAGCTCTCCGGATCATTTCAGTTCAGTCAGCTGGTAGTGGAATCAGAGTATCATTGATCAGTCATTCCAATCCTCGAAGGTATTGTTGGGAGTTGAACAACAATCAGCAAACTCAGAAATTGGAACCAAAAACTACCGTTATCTTGTGTGTTGTCTAGAGATTGAAAGTCAATGCTAATGGTTTGTGTGCTAGAACATGAAGGTTAGCCTTGTGATAGATGGACGCATTACCCAATAAGCATTATGATCTTCATTCATCTGTCTCCCAATTTCTATGATTCTAGAGAGTTTGAAAAATATCTCTAACGTTCAGGCACATTTAACTCTTTTTTGGGTCGCAGGTTTACTTATAACTATGGCAGCTAGATAATGAAAAACATAACAAACTTCATTAATAGCAGCTATGACTGTATATGGCGAGGTTTTACAAAATAATAGAATACCGAGGCTGTAAAATCAGACCCGAATGAAGATTCATGTAATTGACTGGCCAAACTTGAGATTAATGTAGTGGACTCTAATTAGACTTAAAGGTTAAAACTTTGTTAAGATTGTTGTGAACATGAAATCATTCACAAACTTGCTTGCTGATACGTCTGCTTGTGATCGTGATGAATGAGAATATCAGTCTCTGAAGACGGGTCACTTTGGGGAAGGTGTCAACAGCAGCTCCATGGGCATTGACACAAGAAGCAACAACAGTCTTGGTCTTGTGGTCGAATGTTTGTGCAGCCAACTAAGGCACTGCACTTCAAGTTGATTGCAGTGTCCCCCTCTCCAATGAATGAAACGTCAGTTATTTCCACGTCCTTGATTAAAATAACCCCCCAACAAAATATAAATAATTCAAGTGACACTTAGAGTGGTGGTATACTAGTGGTAATCTAATATGCTTTTTTCATATTGATATAAATTTAAATCTTTTTATTGTCGTCTATTTCAAATATAAAATAAAAATTTATATTAAATTTTATATTTATTAATCTTAAAGTTATCCTATTAAGAAAGAAAAAGTTAATAGGAAACTTTTGATTCTTACTTATAAATACGATGTACTAAAATATTTTTTTGAAAAAAAATAATTAAAAAAATGATTTAATAGACAAACATAGAACAGTTTAGAGAAAAACTAAATGATAGGACAAATAAGGCCGACACTAAATGTTCATCCCTCAAAATTAACTCAATTTTCAATTTGGTCATTAAAATTTGATTGGTTCGAATTGGATCAATCAGCATTTTGCTCACAATCAAGTGATTCAGTCTATATTTTAGCCACTTGCCATTAAGTTTAACGGTCGACAGTTTGTGTTTTTCTATTTTTATTTCTCAAATTTAATACAAATATAATTATTGTATTCTTTTTTCTCAATAAAATTTTGCACAAGAAAATTCATTTTCTCCGTAAAATAATTTTGACCACACTAGCTATAATGGTCGTTGTGTGTATATATCTACACACATATATAGAGAGAGAGAGAAAAAAAATAACAATTAGACTCCATGCATAAATTTCACTTAAAGATTAAAATAGAAGAGGTCAAAAGTTTCAATTTTGGCTTGACCAACAAGGTAAATAGTCCATAACAACAATATGAAATTTTCTTTAATACTGCAATCATGTCATAAATACCATGTACTTAATAGATTTTCATCTTACATTAGCAATCTCCATTCTGGTCAATTACGATCAGATTGTATGCTGCAATAACTATGATGTCCATAAATGTGATCTTTCAAGCGTAACGAAACCCTCTCTAGAGAAAAAAAAAAACACAACCCACCAGAGATATTCATCGAATTTATATTTTGGCACTAATTTAGTTTAACCGATGAAATTTGTTTAATCTTTTCACGTACCTAAGACCGCATTGTATTGTAGTAATATTGATATTGGAACATCCTGTCTTAACTGCAATGCAGTCACCACCTACATTTACACATAGAAAGATGTTCCCATTAGAAAAGAAAAGAACAACCATTTACAATAAGCATATTAACACCCTTAAGTGCTCGTAGTGCGATCATATGAACACTCTCTTCCAGCATAATTTCTGATGTAAACATCACCAGCCAAGCTACAGGCTTGGAAGGATGAACTTCTTGGGCACAAGCCCTTAAGGCCCATCACATCTAGGCCTCGCTCCTCAGACTCTCGGACTCATAAGTGAGATTGCATCATTCCAGCTCCTACTCTGTTCAGCCCGACCCAATTCAGCCACTCCTTATCATAAACACTAACCATGACGTCCTATTTCACTCAATTTAAAACCTACTCACGAGGGGCTTTCCTAATCATATTATACCCGACCCACATGCGGTAAGGCATGTAACTTGGTTTTTCCTCACTTACTCTTCTCATTAATTTTTATTGGTTTATTACTAATTTAAATATTAATGTGTTAAGGCCAAAATACAATTTGATATTTTTTACTATTTTTTTATTTAACCAAGACATGTCAATTTTTATACAAAATATAAGAGAAAATTATATAATAAATGATCTAATTATTTCACTTTAGTGTGAAGAAGATATACCAATTCAAATGAATCTATCACTAATATCATATATATTAGAACTTAATGCTGGGACATTTATCTGATATGAGTACATTATTACAGTTAAATATAGTGATGTGATTTCTTTGGCTATCGATATTTTTCAACCCGTTAATTTAAAGATTGTTACAGAAGTTGAGCAATATCGTCTAATAATCATGATTCATAAAAAAAGAAAAGAAAAGAAAAAAAATTAATTACTCAGAATGGGAAATATTTGAAGCAAATGACCTTAAAGACTCAAAAGAAAACTAATACTAGTTTATTCGAGACACATTTAATAATTAAAACTAATGAGTGATCAACTTACAGTGGGTCTCGTGTAACTTTTCTTTTGTTCAAAATTAAGAACACCGGTAAGAATTTGATCCAGAAATTAAGGAAAGCAAAAAAACGAAAAGGTCAAAGGAAATATTAGAGGTCCCCTTTGTTTATATATTTATTTAATTTCTTTTTTTTTCTCACACTTAGGTAAGTCTTATTTAAAACTAACACTACTAAATATATAACTTTTTTTAAGTTAATAGTAAAATTATTAATATTAATTAATTTTATTATGTAGTTATTTATTTTAGTAAATTTATTATGATTATATCATACATCTTAAGGAATGAGAGTAAAATACTTAGATGATGCCTATTCATGTGAATTATTAGAAAAAAAAAAAGAAAAATATATAGCTACATTTACTTGAACTTGAATACTAGTAGATTTGTATGGACCATCGAATGTTACAGGTTTCAAATGGAATGTTTTTTCTACTGGAACAAAGAGGGTGGGAGTGCCTTGTCACGAATGCACACTACCCGACTCTCACGTCTTCGAGAAAGAGGGGAACCTTGAACCATATAACCGTAAATACTGTACACCCAAATAGGTTATTTTTTGGGGAGAAAGTAATGATTCCGTGACAAGTGATATCATAGTCTACCCCTGTCCCACCGTGGGACCCTCGACTTGGTGGTAAGTGATCCTTGACAAGTAATGTCATCCCGGGTGCACACTACCCGACTCCCACATCTTCGAGAAAAAATAGGAACTTGAGTTATATAAGTGTGGGTATTGCACACTTCAATAGATCATCTTTTATGGAAAAAGTAATGACGCCTTGACAGCCTGCTCTTGTTGCGCAGACTTCTGCCAAAAGCCTTCATGTTTAAACACAGAGTTATATTATCAAAATCATTACTTTTGAATAAAATAAGAAGCATGCTTAACATCTACAAACCTGCATCGCGAAGTTTCTATTTTCTTCGATTTAGGGGTTCATCAAGCCTTACTTGGTGTAATCCATTCAAAGCCCGTTTAATAGTTAAGTAAAAGTTAGTCTTTGTATTTTATTAAGTTTGTCCAAGCCCCGACAACCCATTTATTGAATAGGTCCAAGGGCCCAAAAGACAATTTAATTTGAAAATTTAAATTATATCAAGTGAAGTTGGAATTATTGATAGGGGTTTTTAGAATATTTCAATAATTAAAAATTTATAATTTTATATTCGAGAATAAATTCATTTTCTTTTTTTTCGTGCTGAGGGAGGTGGAGCGGTATGTTATGGGGTCATTATTTTCTCCTTATAAAGCAGTCTGTTAGAGTATATTGCACTCATATTTATATGATTTAAGATATCCTTTTTCTATCTGATGTAAGATGTGGGAGTTGGGTTGTACCTAACTCGTCCGTGTCTGAGATATAACCTGTCCGTGAGGATGTGAGAGTCGAGTTGTACCTAATTTATCTGTATTCGAGATATAATCCATCCGTGATATTCTCCTTTACCGAATTCATCAACGTCGGGGCTCTCCTACCTACTTTTATATGAAGCGCTTGGCGAGAGACATCAGAGTTAGAGTCGAGTTGACTCTGATACCACTTGTAACAGAGTCATTATTTTTTCCCCAAAATACAACCTGTTGGAGTGTGCAGTACTCACATTTACATGACTTAAAATTCTCTTCTTCCTATCTGATATGGTATGTTGGAGTTAAGTTGTAACTAATATATCCGTGTCCGAGACATAACTCGTTCGTGACAGGTAGGATCCATGCCACTTGGGATTCTTTAGTAAGTTTTTTAGTACATAGAAATTGCATGTACCAAAAATTTTTTGTCATGGAAGTAACATATAATGGAAGTGTCCGTGGCACTGTCTCCAATCTCACCAAACTAGGTTATATCAAACGCCCCTGCTGGCCCAACTATATCAGTATTATTATCTACTACATTAGTCTAACTATGCACAAGACAAGAATGATGCCTAGAAGATTTTGTACAAAAATACAACCCTGCATCAAGTGTATGAGTACATTATATCCATATGCATTCATGATGTCTCAAATACAGGTGATTTTTTCTTCTGTGGTGTAATTTTTCCATTGGGCAAGTAACAAAGATACAAATTAATCTCCTTGCAGAAGGCCAATCTCAATGGTCAAATGTTAGATTTTCGTGGACTGCGAACAATGTATTACAAAATAAGGGCCCATATGGATCCCAAGGTTTATTTTGCCTTTATATCTACAAAGAATGATTATGTATACCAATTAATGAGTTGTTATAGTTTAATGGTATTTTAAGTATATTCAAAATTTAATATCTAAATATAAATTTTAATTAAAGTTAATTAAATTAATAAAATATAAAAACAAATATATAGATCAATGAATTATAAGCTAATAATACTTTAGTTATGAGCTATTATCAATTGTTTTTAACTTGAACACTTATTTATTTTTAAGTGCACTCTTGCCATTAAGCAGTTTCACAAAGTCAAATGTGTGGTTCTCATGTAAAGAATTCATCTCTTCTTACACAGCTTTTAACCACTTTATTTTTTGCTTAAAAGAGATGACTTCTTAGTAATTGTTAGACTTTCTCCCATCTATAATTAGTACAAATTCAGTAAGAGAATATTTTGTTGAATGTATATATGACCTGAAGGATCTCCTGACTTCCTAAGGTACCACTATTAGTGTTGGTAAAGACTATTTAGATTGTTCACCTTTATTATCATGATGATCTATTATAGAAGTATCAAATTGAGCTTCATTTCCCTCCCGAACAATTGCCTCATGTACATCATGGGTAGTGAAAGGTTGTTCCTTCTTGGCTTCAATGATGTCTTCGACTGTTAGTTGTGTTTTTTGAGCCTTTTTAGGATCCTTAAAGAATTCATTTCAATAAATACCACATCTCTACTTTTCATAAATTTTCTTATCAACTGGATCCCATAACTTGCAGCCAAATTCGTCATACATATAACTTAGAAGGAAACATTGCTTAGATGTCACATCAAGCTTTCATAGAATGGTCATTAATAAAAGTGACAAAATACAATGCACAACCAAGAGAACTATTAACCATGGAACAAACAATAGTATGTATAAATCAGGAACATTTGATCTTCTAGATGAGACAGGTCGTTGTAATATAACTTTGTGTTATTACTAGCTAAACAGTGAGCATAAATTTTTAGGGTTATATGAGACAAAAGAATGACTTTGCTTCTGTTGAGAATGTTTAGTCCTTTTTTGATTAAGTGACAAAACTACTGATGCCATAATCCAATTGAAGAGCCACTAATGACATTCAACTCTCATTTACACAATCTAACTTATATTATATATAGAGTGTTGTTATTTCCTCTTGCAATTAGGAGCTTACCTCTACTTTGCTTCTATCTACCACGATGAAATTCACTAACGTAGCCTTCATCATCAAGAATTCCAATTGATATCAAATGGAGTTGTACATTTATAATATGTCTTACATTAGTAAGGGTTAACTTGCAATTGGTTTTGATTTCCGAGCATACATTACCAATGCCAACAACTCGACATCCTGCCCTATTTCCCATTTTAACATGGCAATAATTACCACCATGATAAGATGTGAAGAACACCCACTAAGACATGACATGGTATGTAGCTATGAAATTAATCACTTAAGTACAATGATAAAATGTAAAATTGATTCAACTTTTATCATTTACTAAAATAATTACTATAATAAAAACATCCTTATTTGATGTAACTATAGCTATATTAGTATCTTTTGTCTTTTTTTCATTTGTGTCTCTTAATTGGCTTTTCTTAACCTTTTTGCACTCCTTTAAACCAAACCTAGACTTGTCGCAAAAGTAGCATTTGGATTTGCCCCTTGACTTGTCACAGGTATCAAAATTGTAGGAGTTTTTGGTTCTACTCCTTTCTCATCTCTAATTATCGTATCTCTCTATAATAAGAGTCTCAGATTGAAAAGTGTGCCCCTATTCCTTCTTTCTAGTCTCTTCATTAAACAAACTCTCTTTCATTGAAAGTATTAAGAGTTTGCCATTTTGGGCTAAGTTATTGAATGCTACCACTAGTGTCCCTTAGCTATCAGGTAATGTACCTAAAAGAATGCAAGCTTGTAGTTCATCATTTGGCAAAATTTCCATTTTTGTCAACTAATTCACTAGATCCCAGAAATTGTTCATGCTCAGCCATACTGTTATCATTTTAGTATCTTATATTAACAAGTCTTTTAACAATAAAGACTTTATTTTGAGTTGTCTTCTGTTTATACAAGTTGGCCAATTTATCCACAAGGACTTGACATTAGTCTAATGAGCCACATGATGGAATACACTATTATCAATCAATTGCCGTATCGCACTAACAGTTTTTTGATTCATTCTTTCCCATTCTTTACCTTACTTATCTTTCGATTTGGCCTTGCCAGATTCTATAGGATCTTACAAATCCATACAAAAGAGTGTATCTTCCATTCTCAGCTTTCATATAGAATAATTGGAGGTTGTCAATTTAAACATGCTTGTACTAACTTCTTCCATTTAGTTAACCCCAAATACACAATAAGAAGTTCTAATACCATTGTTGGGAGAGAATATAGTTGATTAAAACAGATAAAAATACACAACAATATGTCTCGGACTTGTCATCTTTCCCAGTAGATTAACTAAATGTCCAGGATATCAATTTTTCCCATACCAACAGACCTAACCAAGATGCAAATAATCAAGAAACCATAAGGTACCGGAATTTTTTCGTGGAAACTACCCAATATGGGTTCACAGTAGAACCTTTCCAGTACAAAACCAAAGTTCACCCAAAAAGTCTAAAAATCCATTAAGAAAATCAATTGTTGACTTACAAACAACGACAACATTATCACACAGATAATAACAATAAGAAAATGAGAACAATATCACCAAATGATGGAAATGGAAGTGGAATTCAGAACAATCGATGGAGAATCAGAATTGTTGGATGCATAGAACACGTTCCCAAGATTAACATATTGAGAATTCAACTCGATCGAAGCAAAATCCACTGTTTGATCTTCTAGGACAGCGACTCTCCTCCTGCTTCTTCTTCTCCATCTCCAGAGCTCCCTCTCTGATCCTTTTAGTTTTCTCTCTCACTTCTCCTTTCTTTCTCTTCTCTGCCCGACCACCCCTCCCTTTTTCTCTGTTTTTTCTTTTCCTTCCTTTTCCTTTCTTTTTCTACTCCTTTTCCACCATTTCTCTCCTTTGTCTGCCACTCACTCACTCTTTTTCTTTTATTGTTCTTTCCAGCCGACACACACATACACACATTTCAGAATTTTCAATCATCTCTTTGCCTCTCAAAATGAGCTTATGTTTTACATTTTGTATGAAAAATTTGTATTTGGCATACCATGATGTTTACTTGTTAACCATTTACATCACATGCTTTGAATATTTGTAGTTCCAATAGTACTAGTTTGTTGTATATCTATTGTTGCCATCACCAATTAAGATTATGCATCAAATTACTACAAATTTGCAATCCCAAACTGTATTCATAGATGAAGAAAGGACTTCTTTCTTTGAGCAAAGTAATCTATAGCAAGCACTAGAGCAAAAAATGTAAAGGACATGGGGGATTTTCCGACTAGAAAGAAGATCAGGTTTTCAGCTAACGAAACATTTCAATTTCTTATTTTACCATGTTAAACTCTGTCTATTCCTCTGTCCCTATATAATAAATTGAATGTACAGAAATGGTTATAACTGAGTTAATTATTTGTGTTAATAACTAGTCTAGGAGGAATGAATGTGAGCTCACACTGCGTAGACTTGGACAGTTATGGTGTCTCAAGGGTAATTTCAATCTCGTTGACTTGGGCAATGATTTTTATTTTGCCATGTTTGAGTGTAGGGAAGGCTATAGCTATGTTCTAAGTGTTAG
This sequence comes from Bruguiera gymnorhiza, assembly GCA_020883675.1. Classification (NCBI taxonomy): domain Eukaryota; kingdom Viridiplantae; phylum Streptophyta; class Magnoliopsida; order Malpighiales; family Rhizophoraceae; genus Bruguiera; species Bruguiera gymnorhiza. Next base: position 15,122 of record JAIRCJ010000336.1, on the reverse strand, counting down.
ATTAATTAACATGAGTGGCCCTTGTTATTTAAAGTATGACCCAATATAAAAGGTCCAATATGATGGTCGGTTGGACATAATGGCAATTTAGGTCACTGGGTTTAAAATCCCTCCACTCTCCCTATTTAAAGATAATTGTTACAGGAAAAGGATAACGATTACGGGTAGCATAATTGTTATCGGAAAAGAGGGATAATTTCCTAGTTGATAAATAAACGTTACGGAAGGAAAAGGTAATGTTTTAATTAGGATATTAATTCCCTAATTAATGATTTAATTAGGATATTAATTCGTAATTAACGATAATAATTATGGAAGGGAAATAAACGTAATGGTTAAGCTTTCCCTGGAGTCGCTCAACCATCAGAGGAAACAGAAAAGGAAAGGGAAGAGTCGGAGAAAATTGAGAGAGAGAGAGACAGAAAAGGCAGAAAGACACGAAAGGAAAGAAAGACAGAAAAGGCAGAAAGACACGAAAGGAAAGAATCAGAAAAGGAAAGGTGCAATCTTCTCAGACACCGATCGGTAAAGAGATCTTCACCTCCGCGAAGGAACCGACATGGACAACGGTACGTCGATTCCTTACAATTCATTTGCTAGTATTCGCTTAAAAGAAAGATCCTGCACTGTGGAAATAAAATTTTTGGAAAAGAGAAATTCTCGAAAAGTTCTAACAATTGGTATCAGAACTTGTTTTTGCGAATACTGTGTTGTTTTGTTTTCCCTTTTGCGCCGGTGGTAACCGGCGCACGAAAGAAAGCGGTCGGCGCAGCCGGGATCCAAATCGATCCCAGTACGGCGAAAGGAACCTCGGTGAGCGCTGTGTTTCTGCGCGTCGCCGGGGAAGCCACACCAACAAGGCGCGACCCGACCGAGGCCGAAAGGGCCACCGGCGAGGCGCGTGCCAACCGAGGCTGAAAGGGCCGCCGGCAAGCACGATCCGACCGAGACCGAAAGGGCCACCGACGAACGCGAGGCAACCGGGGCCGAAGGGGTCACCGGCGAGCGCAATCCGACCGGGGCCGAAAGGGCCACCGGCAAGCACGATCCGACCGGGGCCGAAGGGGCACCGGCCGAAGCCCGACCTGAACGAGGCCGAGGGCCACCGGCGAGCGCATCTGGCCGGGACCCAATCGGCCTGCTGGGCACGGCAGAGGCCCGGCTGAGCCTGGATCCGGGCGGCGCCGGGAAGTTTGGCCGGCGTGGAAGGAGCTCCGGCCCGGAATCTTGCGCTGCCAGAGACTGCTGGCTGGAATAGTGCGCCGGCCACTGGACCCCGTGTCGCTTGTAGTTGTCGTTTGTATCGCGAGCATTTATCGGCGTAAGGCATAAGCCGACTACGGGAAAAATGCACTGCCAGTGTATTGGCCTGTGTCAACTCCCACAGAATGGAAAATTAAAATTTTTTGAAAGCTTGTTAGTCACCAAAGTGGCCTAGTTTGAAAAAAAATTTGAATGACCGTAAATTTCAAATTGTTCATTTTGATGCTAATAAAGGGTTGTACATGAAAAATTGTAGTTATTAATTATAAAGCTAGGAGATCATCCAAAGATGGATCATTGCCTATAATTAATAACACTAAAGGGGATTGATTGATATACTGAGTAAACATGATTGTATATCCAAAGATAACATTCATGTTTCACTCTAGTATGATTGATTGATCTATTAAAGTATATCTAATTAGCATCATTATTGATTAAAGTCATGTATTTGAGGATCACCCAAAGGTGGACTTAAATACATAGTCAAAGTTTGTAATGTATGTATCTGAATCCATCAAAGTTTGCTCAAAGTATTAATGTGTAAATTTGGATCATGTTTGCAGCCTTCAACAACGTTTTCGCCCTAGGCAATGCAATGATCAAATTCAATGGGCTGAACTATGCAGAATGGTCTGAGCATATTCAGTTTCATTTGGGCGTTTTGGGCTTAGACCTAGCGGTCATCACGGATAAAAGGCCTGCAGCCATTACAGAGACCAGTACAGAATCCGATAAGTCTTTTCATGAGGCTTGGGTACGGTCTAATAGGCTGAGTCTGAATTTGATGCGAATGACGATGGCTGAAAATGTCAAGCCATCGATGCCTAAGACCGAATATGCAAGGGAATTTATGGTGAGAATTAAAGAATATTCTCAGTCAGACATAGCTGACAAATCCATCGTAGGAACCCTAATGAGTGAGCTGACGACCAAGAAATTTGATTGGTCACAGCCCATTCATGATCATGTGACTAGTATGGCTAACCTAGCAGCAAAATTAAGAACGATGGGAATGGATGTGAGTGAATCCTTTTTGGTTCAATTCATCATCAACTCACTGCCTCCTGAATTTGGCCAGTTCCAAGTGAATTATAACACTATTAAAGAGAAATGGAACTTTCAAGAAATTAAGGCCATGCTGGTTCAGGAAGAAGGGAGATTAAAGAAGATGAGGGATCACTCCATTCATCTCACTGTTCGCAATGAGGCTAGCAGTAGTAAGTCTAAACCATACCGGAAGGGTAAGAAGAAGGACAAGGCCTCTATAAAAGTCACTGGAGGTCAGATCCAAAAGGATCAGAAATGCTTCTTCTGTAAAAGGATGGGTCACTTCAAGAAGGATTGCCCAAAAAGGAAAGCTTGGTTTGAAAAGAAAGGTATGTACTGTATATCAGTATGTTTTGAATCAAACGTAATTGAAGTACCCAACAATACTTGGTGGTTAGACTCTGGAGCAACTACTCATGTGTCACATATTATGCAGGGATTCCTTTCAATCCAGCCCATAAAAGGAACTGAGAAGTTCCTTTACATGGGAAACAGAATGAAGGCTCGAATAGCAGGAATTGGGACGTACAGATTGATCTTGGACACTAAGTGTCACCTGGATCTAGAAAAGTGTCTCTATGTTCCTGAATGTGCTAGGAATTTGATTTCTGTTGCAAAGTTAGATAAAGAAGGATTTAATTTCAAGATTGGAAACGGTGCATTTTCATTGCATAGACATTCGTACTATTATGGATCTGGTAGTTTGGTAGATGATTTGTACCGTCTTAATCTTGATGCTATGTATGCTGATTCTCTATTTCTTGTTGAGCATAGTATAGGTAACAAACGTAATATGCATAATGATAGTTCTGCTTTCTTATGGCATCAAAGATTGGGTCATATATCCAAAGAAAGGATATTGAGGTTAGTGAAAAGTGATATCCTACCTCAATTGGATTTTGCTGATTGGGAAGTGTGTGTTGATTGTATAAAAGGAAAACAAACAAGACACACATCAAAGAACCCAGCCATGAGAAGTAGTGAGCCTTTAGAATTAATACACACCGATATATGTGGCCCTTTCGATATTCCCACGTGGGGTGGTGAGAAATATTTCATCACATTTATAGATGACTACTCACGGTACTGTTACTTATATCTACTGCATGAGAAGTCCCAGTCAGTAAACACCCTGGAGGTGTTTATTAACGAAGTGGAAAGGCAGTTAGATAGAAAAGTAAAAGTGATTAAGTCAGACAGGGGTGGTGAATACTATGGAAAATTCAATGAAAGTGGACAATGTCCTGGTCCATTTGCAAAATTTCTTCAAAGTCGAAGCATATGTGCACAGTACACAATGCCTGGTACACCACAATAGAATGGTGTAGCGGAAAGGCGGAATCGCACACTTATGGATATGGTTAGGAGTATGTTGAGTTACAGTACTGTACCTCTATCCTTGTGGATGCATGCATTAAGGACCGCTGCATATCTGCTGAACAGGGTTCCTAGTAAGGCTGTCCCTAAGACTCCCTACGAGTTATGGACAGGTAGGAAACCCAGTTTAAGACACCTTCATATTTGGGGTTGTTTAGCAGAAGTAAGGATATATAATCCACATGAAGGAAAGCTTGATGCAAGAACCATTAGTGGTCACTTCATTGGCTATCCTGAAAAGTCTAAAGGGTACAGGTTCTACTGCCCTAACCATAGTACTAGAATAGTTGAGTCTGGTAATGCTCGGTTCATTGAAAATGGTCAGCTCAGTGGGAGTGGGGAATCACGAAAGGTGGATATTACAGAATTGCAAAATGAAAGATCCACAGTGAGTACTCCTACTCAAGTTGGTATCCCCACACCCAGTGTTTCTACTCAAGTTGTTGTTCCTTTTGTTGCATCACAGTCACGTGACATGCAAGGACAACAAATTGATACACGAAACACGCAAAGTGAGCACATAAGAGATGAACCAAGTGACAATGTACAAATTTCGAATGAACAAGCAATGCCACAAGATATGGCATTACGGAGGTCTACAAGACAGAAAAGGCCAGCTGTATCGAATGATTATGTGGTTTACTTGCTTGAGCATGAATCGGAATTAAGCATTGATAAAGATCCAGTCTCATTTAAACAAGCCATGGATTGTAATGATTCTGAAAAGTGGTTGAATGCCATGAAGGAAGAGTTGAAATCGATGGATGTAAATCAAGTCTGGGAACTAGTAAAGTTGCCTGAAGGATCAAAACGAGTTGGCTGTAAGTGGGTCTTCAAGACCAAGCGAAACTCAAAAGGCAACATCGAAAGGTACAAAGCCAGACTTGTTGCCAAAGGTTACACTCAAAAGGATGGCATTGACTATAAGGAGACTTTCTCTCCAGTGTCTAAGAAAGACTCCTTAAGAATCATTATGGCTTTGGTGGCTCAATATGACTTGGAGCTCCACCAAATGGATGTAAAGACCGCCTTTCTGAATGGAGACTTAGAAGAGGAAGTGTATATGGACCAACCTGAAGGTTTCATATCCACAGGGCAGGAAAATTTGGTGTGTAAATTAAAGAAATCGATATATGGACTGAAACAAGCTTCCCGACAATGGTATATTAAGTTTAATGATACCATTACGTCATATGGTTTTGTAGAGAACACCGTTGATCGGTGTATCTATATGAAGGTCAGTGGGAGCAAGTTCATTATATTAGTCCTATATGTCGATGACATCCTATTGGCTGCTAATGACATGAGTTTGTTACATGACGTTAAGAAATTTCTCTCTGAAACTTTTGAAATGAAAGATATGAATGAGGCATCCTATGTGATTGGAATAGAGATATTTCGTGATAGATCACAAGGATTGTTGGGATTGTCTCAGAAAGGCTATATCAATAAAGTATTAGAGAGATTTAGAATGGAAAATTGCTCTACAGGAATAGTTCCAATTCAGAAAGGGGACAAGTTCAGTGAACTGCAATGTCCAAAGAATGATTTGGAATGAAAATCAATGGAATCCATTCCCTATGCATCATTGGTTGGAAGTTTGATGTATGCTCAAACATGCACTCGGCCAGACATTAGTTTCGCTGTTGGAATGCTGGGCCGATATCAAAGTAATCCTGGAATAGATCATTGGAAAGCTGGAAAGAAAGTACTTAGGTACTTACAAGGCACCAAGAATCATATGCTTACTTATAAAAGATCAAGTCATCTTGAGATAGTAGGCTACTCGGATTCAGATTATGCTGGATGTGTAGACTCGAGGAAATCTACATTTGGTTACGTGTTCCTCCTGGCTGGAGGAGCAGTTTCCTGGAAAAGTGGGAAGCAGTCTGTCATTGCTACTTCCACTATGGAAGCTGAATTTGTAGCATGCTTTGAGGCTACTGTTCATGCATTATGGTTGCGGAATTTTATCTTAAGGCTTGGTTTGGTCGACAGTATAGAAAAGCCGTTAAGAATTTATTGTGACAATTCCGCAGTTGTCTTCTTCTCTAAGAATGATAGGTATTCTAAAGGTGCGAAACATATGGATTTGAAATATCTATCTGTTAAGGAAGAAGTGCAAAACTGTAGAGTGTCTATTGAGCACATTGGTACTGAATTGATGATAGCGGACCCATTAACTAAAGGTTTGCCACCGAAAACATTTATTAGACATGTTGAAGGGATGGGCATTTTGGATAGGTCCGCATTCTCATGAAAGCCAATATTATGTATTGCTCATATTATTGTAACACTCGTGAATTCAATTAAAGTCATGGTTTTGTTTACGCTCTGTTATCTCCATTTAGTTGTATACAATTACAGTTGTGAGATAACTAGTGGCATGTTCGGAAATGACAATTAAAGTTTCAACGTTCCTCAGTTAGGTTATTATGAATTATAATGATCATGTGATACATGGAAGGAATCATGTCGCCAAAGGACATGTGACTGCCATGATCCAATCATTTTGATTCAATCAAGTATTGTGGTTTGATGATCCTTAAGGATTGTGCGCACTTATTTGTTGTTGATTCATCAAATCATAACAAGAGCCAAGTGGGAGATTGTTAAATTAATTAACATGAGTGGCCCTTGTTATTTAAAGTATGACCCAATATAAAAGGTCCAATATGATGGTCGGTTGGACATAATGGCAATTTGGGTCACTAGGTTTAAAATCCCTCCACTCTCCCTATTTAAAGATAATTGTTACAGGAAAAGGATAACGATTACGGGTAGCATAATTGTTATCGGAAAAGAGGGATAATTTCCTAGTTGATAAATAAACGTTACGGAAGGAAAAGGTAATGTTTTAATTAGGATATTAATTCCTTAATTAATGTTTTAATTAGGATATTAATTCCCTAATTAATGATTTAATTAGGATATTAATTCCTAATTAACGATAATAATTATGGAAGGGAAATAAACGTAATGGTTAAGCTTTCCCTGGAGTCGCTCAACCATCAGAGGAAACAGAAAAGGAAAGGGAAGAGTCGGAGAAAATTGAGAGAGAGAGAGACAGAAAAGGCAGAAAGACACGAAAGGAAAGAAAGACAGAAAAGGCAGAAAGACACGAAAGGAAAGAATTAGAAAAGGAAAGGCGCAATCTTCTCAGACACCGATCGGTAAAGAGATCTTCACCTCCGCGAAGGAACCGACATGGACAACGGTACGTCGATTCCTTACAATTCATTTGCTAGTATTCGCTTAAAAGAAAGATCCTGCACTGTGGAAATAAAATTTTTGGAAAAGAGAAATTCTCGAAAAGTTCTAACACTAAGTGGTCACCAAATTTCAATCCAAGGAAAGAAGGTGTCAAGAAAGAAGTAGTGTGGGGGCATATCGTGCAGCTTCCGATCAAATATTATATCCCAAAACTTTGCAAGAGTCTATATTGACATAGATCTACGAAACTCCTCCTATCGCGCTATTGCGTAGAATTTCAAATTTCTGAAGTAGGGGATCAAGCTGGTAAGGATCATTCAAATAAGTAATTATCCTGCACAACTAGTTAAAAGAGTCTCTCAAAAGTAAGAAATATTTCAAAAGATATCACATTTACAATATTAATTTAATTCATATTAAAAAAAAATACTAAAAATATAATATAAATTAATTTAATTAAATTATATTTAACTTTTTTATTTAAATATATTTAAGTGTAAGAAATATTATTTATATTATTATATATTTTTTGTTTTTTTTTTCATATTAATAAAATTACATAATTATATAACAATAATACAAGCGAAAATTCGACCCCTCAAAGTGCGCAAAACAACAACGTGGAAAGAAGCCTGTTGCTCAAGAAAGCGAAGGGCCCGGTGTGATTTGGGCCCAGTGACCCTCTGGACATCTGGCAAAGGCTCAAAAGCCTTTGGCAATGGAACAGCAGGCAAGCATCCTGGGAGTTCCAAGGCGCACGACACATACACAACGTATGGGCACTTAAGGAATCTTCTGCGAGGTCCTTTGGCAATGGAGGACACGATGACTACCGTATCCTCACTCCTCCCAAACCTCCTCTCCATGTTATTGATATGGTTTGTATCTCAGATAAGGAAGAGACACCACAGTCTTGTCAGGCAGTCTAAGAAACTCCTATGGTATGTTGATGAGCTTCGGCGCAGCAAATTATAGATTTCTCATAGCTCTTAAGTTGTTATACAAGTTCATGATCATAGTCTTGTGGTTCTCACGGAGCTGAAATTTAGTGGAGAAAATTCAGATAAAGTGTGCAAGGATATTGGATTCTCCATTGTCATTAAAGAAAAGGCACGTAGATTTAGTTAAAAATTGACATATAGAAGATTTATCGTTACATTAAATCTGGCCTTTTCATAAAATACAAGACCTTGGGAATGAAAAAAAAAAATTGTTTTAGAACTTGGTCCCAATATTGACCCATGCAAGAGACTGAGTTATTCTGTTTAATAAAACAGTAACAAACATCAATATATCAATCAAAATTCATCCATTTAATTATTTTTTGATGATACAATTATGAATAATCATCAATAAAAACTTGTTTCCAAGAGCTGAAAGGATCAACACCTCGCTCTTTAGAATAGGCATACACTGGAAATTTGTAAAACAATTTAATGAAAGCCATAAGCCCGAAAACAATTTTTTTTGTTAGATTTTGAAACAAGAGGATTGACACCAAGGGGATTGATGTTTCCTTTTAGATTTTGGAACAAACCGAGCGATTTACTAGTTCAGCAGGTTTGTCCGGTTCAACACATTAATACCGTGGATGCGAAATCGTCCATATATCCTCTCGGTGATAAGCCGGTTTGTGATCAGGATGATTATAAGATCTGGGTGGCTGAAGACATGTTACGTTTGGGATTGTGTCAACAGCAGTTCCATGGGCATTGAAACAGGAAGCAGCAACACTCTTGTTTTTGTCAGCTGGTACAATCATGACATTTCGCAGTTGAATGTTTGTGCAGCCAACTGAGGCACTACACTGCAAGCTGATTGCAGTTGGGCCGCTGCTTGTGCCTTTCACTCCAATGAAGGAAACATCGCTTATTTGCACGTCCTCCTTTGACATTGCCTAACAAAAACCTATAGGTCAAAACAATATATATACACAAGACAACTCGTTTTCTCCGTAAAACAACTTTGACCATTAGCTTTCAGGGTGGCTGTATATTTATTTAGAAAAAAAAAGAAGAAAAAAGAACAACAACAACAACAAAAGAATGAATCAAAATATAGCTGCCACAACAGTGCAAATGACCAGCCAGATTGACATCTTCATATTTCTGGTTGATTACAATAGGATTGTATGTTGCAGTAACACTGATGTCCTGAAATGTGATTTTTCTAGCATAGCCGGACCCTCCCTACAGGCCAAAAAGAAACCCCACCAAAAAAGTTTTTCAAATTTCTACTTTGGCACTAAATTGATATTAGCAGATGACATTTGTTTCCTTTTTCACGTACCTGAAATGTTTTAATCCTTACCCCATTTAGTGTTTCGGTAAAATTGCAATTCTGTACATTTACTTCTTCAACTGAGGCTGGCTCTCCCCGTCCCAAGCTTCCAACACTGCAAGAAATTAATTGCTCGCGATATTAACTAATACTAGTAATTATATATTGATTCCTTAAAATCATGTTGTATATATTTGTGAGAATTATTCCTAAGAGTTACGTAAAATTGGACATTTTTTTTAGTGATAGTGCAAAAAAATTGCGAAATGATTTTTTTTTTTTTTAATTTTTTGCTGAAGTATGACAATATTTTGTTTGATAAGTTCTTTTTAATAAATCTCAACTCTAGTGAAAAACAATTAAAATGAACAAAGAAAAAAAAAACTCATATTAACAAACCTAATACCATGACCCGGACCGCACTGTATCCCAATAATATTGATGTTGGAACATCCTGTCTCAATTGCAATGCAATCATCACCTACATTTACACAGAGATAGATGTTCCCATTAATGAAGAAAAGAAAAGTCATTTATAATAAGTATATAAACAACCTTCTGCAGTCATAGTGCATGGACAATCTATTCCGATATAATTTCTTATGCAGACAACGCTAGCTTGCCAACAGGTCTAGAACGATGAAACCTCTTGGCCCCAAACACCAACTTAAGCGTCTGAGTGCTACTGTCGAGCTACAATTCCACACCTCTTAGCCCTTTTAGTTTTCAACCAAAACCCATTTTCCCATACAAAAGATGAGAGAGAGTGCATAAGATAGACGATCTATCCCAAACCCTTGCAATTTGAGAACCTAGTAGTGAAAAGAGTACTCCGCTTTAGTGTGAAGAGGACATACCGGTTCCAATGAAACTGTCACTAACACGAACAAAAGTTGAGTGAGAGATGTCAATGCCGTCTGTATTAGGACTCGTCTTTGGGGCATTTATCTGGATGTTGGATATGAATGCGTTGGTACAGTTGTATATCGTGATGTGGTTTCTTTGACTGTTGATACTTTTCAACCCATTGTTTTGAAGATAGTTACAGTAATAGAACGACAATGCCTGGTGATCATGATTTATAAAATAGAAAAAAATAATTAATTATTTATGAAAGGTCTGAATTCAACAGTTTTAAAGATAAAAAAAAATTAATATTATTTTATTTTAGGTAATTTTTATAAAATTGAAAGTTAAAAATAATAAGATTATACCTATTGATTATATATTTTAAATTTTATTATTAATTATAATTATACATTAAATTATTGTAACTCGACATAATTTTTTGTTTTTTAAATTCAGTTAAAAAAATTTGTTGACCATGTAACTTTTTTGTTCCAACTAATTGGGTTGAAAACAATTAAATATATTAAAATTAATCGTTGGTTAACTTACAGTGGGTCTCATGCAGCCATTCCCCTATTCATAATAAAAAAAACGAGTAAGAATTGACACTATAAATTAACGAAATAAAAAAAAGAAAATAAAAAATAGAGTCAAAAGACGGATCGGCCATTTGTATTTTTTCATTTTTTTTTTCTTCCCCACTTACGCAAGTCTTCCACCATGTTGCTCCTCGGCCATCGATTTGTCCACTTCCACTCACCACAAGCCCATCCACTTTTTGATATGAAATCCAAAACCTCTGATCCAGCCCAGACCAAGCTGATGGACTGCCGGGGGCTACAATATTTCCATCAATCTGCACATCAAAACATTGAAAGAGGACGGCAGGTCACCTTTTAGTTTTTAATAAGTGGGGCGTGGGGCTGACTTTTCCTGGAAATTTAATGGCAAAGTAATATGCTTTTCTTGAGTTTTAATCACTCATTCGTTAATGAGTGCAGAGTATTTTTGTCCAGGGAGTGACAAGTCCAACTCACTCATATTCATCTGAAGAAAATTAAGTTATTGATTAATTGATTAATTTAAAAATATAACTCTTTATAAATTTACATAAATTTTGCCTATCTCTATCTGAACTGTAAAATATTCCTATGCAAAAACCATGTTGGGGTCATTAAAGTTTTGTAATTTTATAGGTACAAACCTTCCGCTAAATCCCAAAAAAAAAAAAAAAAACTGATACATTAATTTATTTTTTTTATATTGCAATATAATTAATAACTAAATTAACTTATAAAATCTATTCAAACTTAATTTTAAAAATAAGAAATTAACAAACACTTACTCTTAAATATTTAAACTTCCGTCATCAAATTTAAGTACACAAATTTTTAAAGTTACCCACCTATTCATTAACTTATTTTACTAAATTTATTATCGTGGTATCATGTATCTTGAGGGAAATATGGAATCATGCTCAATATTTTGAAACAGACTAGAAAAATAAATCAATCTAATAAAAGTTTCAATTTAATTTTTAAACTCTATTTAACTTACAGTTATATTTTATTAAAATTTAAAATTAATTTATAAATTTCATCCAAACTTGTAATTTAGCCAATAAAACTAAAATTTAATATAAAATCAAGTCTTTTTATAATTTTTTTCTAATCACAAGCTTCTAAATTTAATCATTAAAATGTATTTTAGTCAAAATATATCATATATATTTGTTATTTTTAATTATTTTTTAATTATTAATAAATAACTATATATTTATTATTAAATATTAATTTAAACTGTTTAATTCTTACTTTGGTTAGTTCAAATAAAGCTCTTGTAGTAGTATCATATTTATTAAGGATGAAAATGAAATATTTGGATGATGCTCATCTGCTTGAAACCAAAAAGAAAAAATAAAATCAAAATTAAAATTATCTAACTAGATTTACCTGAATTCGAATTTTATTACTTTTGCATGGACCACTGAATGTCACAGGTTTCAAAAAGAATGTTTTTCCTATCGGAACCGAAAGGGTGGACATGCCTGTTTCCGCTACACACACTGCTGCTCATGCCTTGCCAAAGGCTTTCATGTTTAAACAAAGTGTTAAATTGTCATAACCATTCCTTTTGAATAAAATCACCAATATCCCCATTTTCTTGTGTATGAAAGCTCGTTAAGCCTTACCTAGCAAGACCTGCTTTAAACCCATTTAATAGTCGATTCAAACATGGAGTTTATATTTTAATTGAGCTCGCCTAAGCCCTTGAATAGGTCCAAACTCATGTTTTAAAGATGCTATATACCCTGAGGGCCCAAAAAAAAAAAATTCTGGAAATTTGAACTTAGCCGGTGAGGCCTAAAATTGCTCGAAGTGGTCAATTCCGCTCATTAAACTCTCTTTAAAAAAAAAACTAATATTTTATATATTTCAAAGGTCTCAGAATTCTAATTTTATAAAATAATATATGATTAGAATAAAAATGAAAAGAATTATTCTTTTAAAGCTCAATAAATCTTCAATAAACAAAAAAAAATTTCCTTTTTTAATTCCCTATAAACCCTAAAAAAAAAAAGGAAAACTCCTGATTCTTTGACTCTTTGTTTTTTAATTTAGCCCTTTATAGAAATCAAAAGTTACATGTAAGAAAGCTTTCGATAAATGCAAGTGGCATACAATTGAATCGTCTGTGACGCCGTCTCCAATAGCACCAAACGTGAGTACATTAACTACCCTTGCTGATCCAGCTATGTCCATGCTATAATCATTTTTGCTCATCCCTAGTCTAACTATGGACAAGAACAGAAAGATGCCAAGAATTTTCTGTACAAAAATACAACAGACTTTAGTCACCAAAATGCATTTGTGATACCTTAAATGCAGACAATTTGTCTTTTGTGGCTTCAATGTTCCATGGGGTAAGTTGAAAAAAGACAAAAAAGAGAAAATAAATAAATCTCATCCTTTTTCATCAATTAGCTCTTATCATTACTCAAATTCCAAACCATCAATCTTGAAGCGACTAAGACTGAGCTCAAAAGGCTAGAGTTTAGATTTTCCTCAAGTGCATAATCTCAAACAAGCTAGGGGCCTATATTAACAATGGTTCATATTATAGTTGAGGCTTATAGATCCGAAGTTTTATTTCCCTACTCTTCAGTTGAGGCTCATAGTTGTAACACCCATTCTATATAACAATTATTATTCTAACATAAACATAGATAAAATTGTTTCTTAATGCATGAGTTTCTCATGCATACTTCAATGTCTAAGTTTGAACTTTATTCCTATTGTTTCTCTAAAAAGCCCTCTTCGTCCAAACGGAGCCATTACCCCGAGGAATTCCTTCTTTCCAGAAACTTGGATGTAATTCCTACTAGAGGGGTTAAAGAATTATAGGAGTATAAGATAAATAAGTTGTTGGATTACAATATAATGTAAACCCAAGTGTAAGAGACTTCAAAAGATGAAAATGAAAAAAAAAAAAAAGGGCTTACCATTCTTTAAGTTCGAAAGTTTTTCTTGTAGAAATGCTGTTAATGACAACTTAGTGAATAAGAACTTGATCCCATAACAAACACTCTATTTTATTTATACTGAAGACTAAAAGCAAAGATAGTTAGAATGAAGAGAATTACAGAATCCATTGTAGCTTCCCAAATTCAATAACATTCCTTGTATATAGATAGGATGTTAATGACACACATAATCATGCTAGGGCACTTTAAGATTTTCCATGTGTGTCAATATATTCCTCAAATGCAAGAGATTGTAATTTTGTTATATTACTCTTCTTTTGGTTTTTATTTTTGGTGATTTCATTTTTGCCTTTATTTTTTTGTGAATCCATTAATTTGTTAGAAAATAATTTATTTATAAAAAGTATTTACTAAGAATTTTTTTTTAGAAAAAATAAATTATCTTTTTTTTTTTAGGTATATTATTGAAAAATATTTTTCTAATTCTAATTATTATAAAATAAAATCAAAATGCATAATTTAATTATTATTATTATAGATACAAATATAAAACAAATAGTTAGCTTTTCGCAAAATAAAATAAGTTTTAGTACTTAAATAACAAAAAAAGAAAAAAAAAAAAGAAAGAGTGTACTACGATAGTGACGAAGTTGACATGCAATCAATAACTAATGACTAACAAAAATAATGATGGAGTTGGTCAATAATATACAAAATATTTTATTAGAAACAAATAAACTCTAACTTACTCATAAGTTTATATTATATAATAAATCAAATTTATATAATATAAATTATATATAAATTATATTAAAAATTAAGTAAATATAATAATCATCTTATTTTTACTTAATTGAGATAATTTTTTGTTCTCTTAAACCTTATATCTACTTTTTGAGAAGTCTTTATTAGTTGTTAATTATGTAAAGTTTCATTTTGATTGCCAAATTATTCATCCTTAAGGAAGGATGATATTTATGCTGGTATTTAGATGCCTGTTTTGTATTAGTCAATTTATACTCATTTTCAATTTTATTTTTGCTACAGATGATTAGATGGGGTGCCATTGACTTGTAGCTCTTAGTCTAAAATTGCAAAGAAATACTCTCTGAAGGTTAAATCTTTGTCTTCATCACTTATACACGGAAACTAACAAGTGTTTCAACTCATTGATTCAATTACACTTAACACGAGCTTTTTCTAGTGAGTTATTTTTATTATTGTTGAAATTAATTTAAATTTTTTATATATTAAATATTAATATTCAAGTAAAATTAAATAATTAAATTCATATACTTTTAGATTATTAATGAGTTAATATTTGAATAAAAGTTAAACTAATTGAATTTAGTTTGATGCAATTTTAGAATTTAAATAAAGATTGATATTTTTCATTATATAAAAATTTGAGTGTTTTAATTTATTATATCAATGATAGTTTAAAATTTTCATATCTATGTTATTTGTTTGTGTGCTTCTCCTTATTAGTTTGTAATACTGTATCAAATTAATAAAATTAAAAGTTATTATATATATGATTGTGAAAGATTTGGTTGTAATTAAAATAAAAAATTCTAGAATTAATACATGATTATAATATTATGAT